>BEWF01000098.1:0-29934 GCA_002583695.1 Pleurotus salmoneostramineus
TAGTATCCTCCTCCCCAGCGACCACGACCCCAACGTCCGTAGCCGTACTGGCGCTTCTCGACGGAGGATTCTTCTTCTTGGTCTTTGGTGTCGTCCTCCTCGCGTTTGTAGTAGCCTCCTCCCCAGCGACCGCGACCCCAACGTCCGTAGCCGTATTGACGTTTCTCGACATCGTGTTCGTCGTTCTCCTCACGTTTGTAGTAGCCGCCGCCGTAGCCACCGTAGCCACCACCGTAGCCACCATAGCCGTAGCCACCGTATCCTCCATATCCACCGTAGCCACCGTAGCCACCATAGCCACCGAGTTGACCAGCCTGCTTCTCTTGCTTGTCTTGAGTCTCAGCAGTGGCAGCTTCTTCACGTTTGTAGTAGCCGAAGCCGCCGCCGTAACCGCCACGGCCCCATCCACCGTATCCGCCGTAGCCGCCGTAGCCGCCATAGCCAAAGTTCTGAGCGGCGGTGTCTTTCTTCTCGAGTTCAGGGGATCTAAGAGTTCGAGTGTCAGAAAGATAGGTCGAGAATAGCATGGAGGAAAAAGACTAACCCGTGAACACCTCGGGCCTTGTTGAGCTTGTCCTTTCCAGCAGTGTCGCGGTGCCCCTTTGGTCCGAAGATTGAGTTGGGGGCAGGCGGGACAGTGCTGGCATCAGGGATGGCCAAGGGTGCGCTACTAGAGGCAGCAGTGCTGAAAGCATCGTCGGACTCTCTGGCCTTGAGAGGGTTTCCGTTGACAGATCGCTCGGCTAACGGAGCGCCTGATGATGAGGAAGATCGATGAGTTCAGTTAGCAGGCGATTGATTGTTGGATGTTTCTTACCTTTGACTTCCGGTGCATCGACACTGGCAGTAGGGACTGCGTTAACGAAAACGCTAGCGCAGACAAAGGCGACGAAAGTCTTTGAGAACATTGCGATCCAAGCGGTAGGAGTAGAGAGTTGTTGTAGTGATGCTTTGGAGAGCTGAGCACTGTTGGATTGATCCAGCAGAATCGGTGCAGTTTATATATCACCAGGTGAGCAGGCATAAGACATCATCATCACCAGCATAGTGGCATAGAGTATGCAGGTACCACGTATGACGAATTAGGCAAAGTTCGGGAACGAGCCTACGTAGGAGATTGCGAATAGCCTGCAGACGACGGAATGGCACTAAACATGCTTGTGGTCTCCAAGACGATGATACGTTGAGCTGTGCATGCGGGGAGTCCAGAAGTAGAGACGCCGAGTCACTAGACCCGCAGCCGATGCCGCTTTGACCTCTTGAATGTGCATTCCGTAGAGGAACATGTCGAATGGACAGCTTGAAGCTGAAGTTGTCCCGTGGCTTTATTTGCCGAACCGAAGTCCAAATGATGCATTAAATTCCAGTTTCTTGTGTATTTCGCAGTTATCGATAGCTCTCTAGTTGTAGAAGAACTGCCAGCAAGGGGGACGGTGACGGTGACGAACAAGTAGACGATGCACTGAAGATCGGCGCTGACAGCAAAGCGCATCAACCAAATTTGGCAATCCCGACTCTTGACGCCCAGGCTTTTCGTTGCTCTCTGACAGTCACTTGTGACGTGCCATCACAATGCACCTTGAATGGAAGATCGACATTCATCATGCCAGTTTGCCTTCTAGCTAGTACGAAACAACATTGCAACCACCAACGCGTCAACTCAAACTATTCACCACTCACTTTCGTTCCAAGTCCAACTTTTGATCTTCTACCTCCACTTCTTTCTTACAAGAAATTCTGCGGGCTACGATGCTAATGACGATGACTTCTACACTACGGCGTACTTTCTCCTCATCGCTGGCGATCACCCTTCTCGCAGCTTTGGCGATCAACTTCCTCGCCGTATGCATCCAATTCTACACTATCTTCAAGCCTGAAGAGCAATACTGTGAGTTCTAGCCATTCTTCAATCGTCTAACCGCCTCTTAATCACACTTCTATAGCTTACATGGAGTCTGATCATCCTCGAGAACTTCTTGCGGAAGTTCAGAGGGTTAACATGCCCTTCCATGATGATCCAACTTACTACGGGTTGAACGGTGCAAATTCTTCTGCCGAGTGGGAGAGTCTCCTACCCCCAGGTGGTGGTATCGTGTTTCTCGGTGGAAAGCAGGTGCCGTATGACATCTCGATGTGGCATCAAGTAAGAACACAAGCCCCCTCGTCGTCTTTTCGTGACCTTGTCTCACGTCGATATATCTAGCTACGCTGTTTGAACTACATCCGTCGGACACTCGTAGGAGAGGACAGTGACTACACCCGCACATCGCATTGCTTCCACTACCTTCGACAAGCCATCCTGTGTTCTGCAGATCTTACGCTTGAGCCTCTTCCTCGAGGAACAACCCATCTGAGCGACCTGGACGAGAGGAAAGATCCCCAAGTCCCTGTCGTCCATACGTGTAGGGACTGGCGTCATATTTATGATGCAACCGATGAATGGTCCGCTAGCAGGCCTTCCTCCCATCAGACACAATGAGCGGTCTCTCTCACGCAGATCACTCATTGTAGCTTATCGCACTTCTGTTACCTATCTTATTATGTTCTGGGTTCTTATAACCGCCGCTGTCTTGAAGATCTATCAGTTGAGCAGCAAATAAATTGAATCCTTCCTCCTACAATATCAACAACTCCACGGGCGTGTACCCATGAATGTACGAACATACACTAAACAATAACAGTTATTTGGAAATAGAGAAACGATGCTAGCCAGCTGAGATGTCCGCCGCGTTGACTTTGTGAACAAACAGTTACAACTGAACTGAAGGTATGTGGAGTTGGATCTTATCATGAACGAGGAGGATAGCCGAGTTCTCAGGATAGCGAGTCCGGAGAGGACCGTATTTTACAACTTGGCCTTGGGATCAAACTTGTATCCCGACTCTTCGACGATAATTTTGGCCAGATTTCCCAAGACAGGGAAGGTGTCCACGGACACATGAGCGGACGCGGAGCTGGCTTGGCGACGTGCGTAACGAGCTGCGATACCTTGGGAGATCACTGCCAACTAACGAGGTAGTTAGTTTAACGGGTTTGAAGAAGTGGAAGGCTGAGGTGAACATACTCTGAACAACATCCAGCTGCGCACGAAAGGCATCTCCGGGATGGGATACGAGAGATTGGATAGACGACAGTATTCTTTCTCGATATCTTCCAAAGCAATTGGGGCCTCCTTTTCATTGTTCTTGAACGCGTTCATCAAAGCTGTATTTCCGGAATACGGGCCCTTGGGAACGTCGTTGTTGTCAATTGACCATGGCGTCGTCATATTGGCCAAATCAGCTAACTGGAAGACATGAGCATACTGGAAGATAATACGAATGGGTGGAAGCTTACTGGATTCCCCAGCGTACACAACTCCCAATCCAAAATCCCAATGACCTTATTCTCCGTAGGATGGAAGATCACGTTGTCGAGCTTATAATCTCCATGAACGATTCTCGTTCCGAAACGGCTTTCATCCGGGGCATGGGAAGTATACCAAGCGATGAGGTCGTCGTAACGGGGGATATCCCCGACCGGTTTCCCAGACTCGATGTCCACTACCGCTGCTTGTGCTTTCGACACACGACCCAATGACTTGATTTGACGAGCAAAGTAAGCCTTGGTAGGACCGAACCCAGCCAAGCCGATTTTGAAGGGGTCAAGGGAGCCGAGGTTGGCGAGAGCACGAACTGCTGAGATCCAGCTGCGTAGACTGAGGGTCAATGGGATTGAACAGGGACGTGAAATGAGGGGACTTGCCATTCTCGTTTGGTTTGGGGATCAACCTCTGGCATCCGAGGGTCAGTGAATATTCTCCCGTCCAAAAATTCCATGACGTAGAATGGCGTCCCTATGATAGAAGAGTCTTCACACAACCAGATGGGTTCGGGTATGGGCACTTTCTTCGCTTCAGGGGTCGATGGATCGGTGTTGTACTTGTGCAGTGCGCTCAGCATTTTGTACTCGCGTTCGATTTGATGAGCGGTCTTGGAGATGAGTTCTCCTGCTGGTTTCTTTCGGAGGACATATTTGACTTTACTGTGACGAGGTAGCTGTGTTCAGTATCACTCGTCACGGTGATGAAGACAGGAACTTTACTTGGAATCGGTGAGGAAGTAGGTGGGGTTAGACTGGATGAACAGTTGTGAGACACGCTCTAGCGACTCCAATCAGGCACTCACTTGTCCAAACTAGGATTGGGAGTGTTATGTGAGTACCACGACACGATGAACCTCAATGGACCGCACCTTGAATTGTTTGATATCAATGGGACCCTTCATGACGGGGATATTGGCGAGGAGATACGCAGAGAGCGTTTGCTCGTCGATGGAAGCTCTGACGCTACCATACTCTCCCCCGATTTTCTTTGGTGCGGCGTCGTTTGACATGGTCAGTCTGAAAGTGAGAAGGCATCATTGCTGCTTCCTGGAGGATAGTTAAGGCCGAATCCGGCAAGTGCAATTACCGGACTGTGCAGGGTCCCTTGCTCGTCCCGTTCCGTCTCCGAGTCTTGGGGACCGATTGGCTGCGTTTTGAAACACGTAGATAGATTCGCAGTGTCCGCTCGGTACGACGAGGAGGACGCGAGTTAAAGTGGAAATTTTGGGCAGAAGTTGTAGACCAACCTGTATACTCGATCGCTACGGTCGCCGCCTTGAGGCTCTTGTTCCTGACTCCTATCCTGGCCTTTCCAGACAGTGGAGGTTATAAACTGGCTTCTCCATCGAACCTCTCCCCTCAAATCGTCACAGGCTCAAGATTTAGCTACGGTGCTACTGAAGCTCTTTAACTATAACTGCTCGTTAATTGGGAAGCTCCCTGAACAATACGTTCTTTCGCTTCATACCTACTGGCAGACCCATTCGGACGTCGCTTTTCGGATTCATCAACGTTATGCACTACCTTGACATGCCTTCCTAAAACGAAGAAATCTCACTCTATCGTCGTCCGTTTCCCGGTCGGTCAACATGAGCCAATCTTGGCTTTCAACTTTTCGCGCAGACGTAGAGAGTGGATAACTGGTGGTGAGTTTGACATCTAGAGTACCCATTTTCGTTGCTTGTCTCATCCAAACAGAACACAGAATATAAGAATATAAAAGTCAGCTGAGGTGCTGCGAGAAGTCTCTGTGGTTGGGGCTGAGAAGGGTCCAGCTCCTGCAATTGACAGGTTGCACCACCACAGAGACGTATGTGATCGCTCATGCCCATGCCCACCTTGACTCTAGACAAGCAACTATAAAGCCTTGACTTCATCCATGGCTCCACCTAACACAAAATCCACATCTCCCTCTCTCTCTCTAGTCCTCGCCATGAAGTATCCTCGCTTCACTTCCGCCTCGGACGAGGTTATCATGGATCTCAAGGCGGCGGCAGTCGAGTTCGTCGGCACCGTCACATTTCTCCTTCTCGCCCTTGGCGGTGTTCAGGCTGGTGCAGCTGCTTCGGGCGGCGAAGGCGGGATCATATTCGTGATGTACGCGTCCATGTCCATGGGTCTCAGTCTCCTCGTGTCGGCATGGTTATTCTATCGCGTCACTGGCGGCCTCTTTAACCCAAACGTTAGCTTGGCGTTGTGGTTAACTGGCATCATCGGTCCCGTGCGGTTGATCGCGTATATCGTCGCCCAACTACTGGGCGGGATCGCTGCAGCTGGTATAATACGAGGTCTCACAAGCGCGCCGTTGGCTTCAAAGTACGTCCATTACGCTCTGCCTGCTCCATTCCATCATTGTTGACTTTTGGCTTTCAATAGTACCATTTTGTCGCCTCAGACCAGCCACGCTCAAGGCGTGTTCATCGAAATGTTCATCACAGCCGCTCTCGTCCTCGCTGTTCTCATGCTCGGTGCAGAGAAGCACGATGCCACGCCATTTGCTCCAGTAAGCACGCTCATGGTTATTCTCTCTCATAGTTATTTATACCTATCCAAGGTTGGAGTCGGATTAACGCTTTTTGCTGGTCATTTGTGCGTTCACCCTTCTCCTAAAGTGTAAAACGGACTTCTGAGAGCCAATATGGTACTCTAGGTTTGCTGTGTACTATACTGGAGCTGCCATGAACACAGCACGTTCCTTTGGTCCTGCCGTCGTCTCGGGCTTTCCTTATGGAGGCCACTGGGTGGTAAGCTATCCCAACTTCCCTATTATGTCGCTGAACGCACCCTCGTCACGCAGTATTGGGTAGGCCCTTCTCTAGGATCACTCCTCGGCGCGGGATTATTCACTATATTCATCCAGTACGCCCTCACTTCTTCTCGACACGTTTGTTATAAAGTCTCAATTCCAACCTTTTCAGCTACCAATATTGGCTTCTCAATCCTGGTCAAGATACCGTCGACCCCGCTGCATCCCCCGATGATCCCCTCCTCAATGCAAAGGCCGCAGTGACAGGTCAATCTATCACTCGTAACGAAACGCATGGCCTGGGTCCGAGAAACTCGCTGAGGCAATCGCGAAGCCCTGAGCCTCGCTCTGCGAATGTCAGTACTTCAGGTGGGAGGTGGAGTGGAGACATCAATCAACGTGGGGAGAAGGCGATGAACGATAGTCCTGCGTGAAGATGACGACACAACATGCTTCATATACCTAAGATAAGCAGGAGCCACCCTGTTCATGATTGCGTCTTGCGTTCATCTATGCATCCATCTCTAAAGGCAAGCAAGCAGTTGCCTTTACGTCTTGAAAATAATGATAATGTCTTCATTCCAATACAATATACACCGTGCTAATAGTAATATCAATAAATTTAGTTCCTTGTCCATTCCACAGTCAGCGGTCGAGCTTCAAGCCTTCGTCCTCAAAAAGACAGAAAACCTCGACTTGCGAGGCGTTGTCGACTTGGCAAGATCAATATCGGAAACACCCTGTTCGCCATGGTGTTGGCCCTCCGTCTGTGCCTTCTTATCCTTCGACACATTGAGCGTATTGGTCAGAACAGACCAAAGATTGTTCGCGCTCATCGAGCGTTCATCGTCGCCATTCAACGGAGCCTCAGCGAACCTTGCCAGTCTCCTCGCTTCCTGCGTATCTCGCCTCGCAGCGATACTACTTGGAGGCGGCCTCTCCTGACCATCAAACACCCAAGCCCAAGCCCACGTTCCCGAAGTAGCCAACAACCCTTCCTTCACCCCCTTCTTTTCCATCTCACTTTGCGAAGCAAGCCCATTGCCAGTCTGGAACATCTTCGTCTTGAAGATAGGTTCCTTCTTCGCACGTTCGAGTTGCCTGTGTCGTTCCTTCTCAACCGCTTTGGTAGCATGCGCGAATTTTCGATCGAATTTAGCTTTTCCTTCGAGGTATCTCCGGACCGCGAGCTCAGACAGATCGCCGACGATGTCGTGTGGGATTTTGAAAGCGTCGAGTTCAGCTTCGGGTTCGAGGGCTCTAATGACACCTTGTGTGGAAACGCGTTCACGGATGATGGTGTCTTTCCAAGAGGGGGAGTTCTGTATGCAAGATAAAACTCCAGTCAACGTTCATTCGAGGATAAAATGCAAGTGATAACTTACGATCGTGTCAAGATAAACACTTCCATCGCCTGCTTGCCGAGGCTCGGGCAAAATTTCAGGGGGTGGTGAGCTGCTACTCGCAGAGGCCTCATGATGCGTTTCTAACACCAGGGATCGGTCGGCTTGACCAAAAGAAGAAGCACGATGTCTCGAATGTCTCCTCACTACTGACGAGATCCTCGTAACACCAGCAGAAAGTGAGCGGCGCAGTGACCCATTCTTATGAGGGTGCTTATCATCATCATCTTCCGCAACAGAAGGTTTAGGCGATCCGTCGGGCCCAGTCGATCCAGAAGTCATAGACCGTTTGTGCGACCGTGTTCGTAAACTCGTCGCACGGGGAATGAAGAATGTCGCGCTGGGGGAGGGGAAAGGACTATCCGGAGGAGAGTGATTCATCCCCGTGACGTGCTTGGAAAACGCTGCCATCGACCGGAAGCAGAATTTACCTGGGGTGGTGAATGAGAAGAGGACCGGGAGGACGTGGGCGGTATCTAAACAAAGTTGAAGATAGGTGAGAAATGTGTTCGTTGAAGTGCGGAACGCGTACCATCGAAAACCTGGAGGTGCACCTGAGTGGGTGGGTATTGATCTTCAATTCCGTTCAGATGAGGATACAGTGCCCGCGATTCGGGGCGAACTGGGAACCTTGATGGATACGCGGCTTTGTGAGCTCTACGGAGTATTGTGAGCGACGTCAGAAGGAGACAAAGGTAAACCAGCACGTACGTATAGATGATTTCATCACGAAGTACCTCCTTGTCACTGACAATGAAGAGCAAAGGAGGTAGCCCACCAAGGTAGGACAATGCAGAGCTGACGAGAGGATGAACAATCAAGTTGTTGGGTGTATACAGCTGAATTTGGTGGTCGAGCGTCAGGGTTTCGCCGTCTTTCGTAACGATGTTAATGGTTTGATTGTCTAGCTGGGGAATGGCCGTGGTAGTTCCGACATCTACTGGTGCTACGGAAGCAGACGAGTTCTTGCGAGAGCGAGATGGAGCGGGAACGTTGAGACGTGACGCATCGTGGCCAAGATGGAGAGCCTGCTTGAAACGAGAGCGTAGCGAGGCCCTAACCTTGTTCGTCATCTCATCCGAAGGTGGTGGCCATAGAGATGAAGGCTTCTGAAGAGACAACCCATATGCTGGTATAATGTCCTAAATGTCAAGATGAGTGCATGACCAATCTACAGAAACTTGGAGACATACTGTCGCAGTATTCAGATGGATGCTAGGGAACGAGTGGGTTAGGTCACACCACGGGGAAATCAAAACACCTCCGGCTGGCATGGGAAGCTTCGTGTCTCGAATGACTTGCAAGAGGGCAAGCGAAAGGCCGCCACCAGCGGAATCACCGGAGATGATAATGTGTCCCGGTTTAACGGGGCGATGGGCGGCTTCCGCAGGAGGTCGTATGAGATAGAGATCTAGACAAAATTAAATGAATAAGACTGGGGTGTATTCCAAGGTGTTCTTACACGCAGCGAGCGCATCTTGTAAAGCGCATGGGAAGGGATATTGAGGAGCAAGCCGATAATTGATAGCTATAGTATTTGTGAGCGTGAAGTTGAAATTGAATTGGTCGTGTGACTGACCGAAAACTCGTCCATTGATCTTGCGTGCATACCGTTGGATGCTATATCGCTCTTGGTCTACGCTACCAAAGTAATAGCCGCCTATACCATATAAACAATGGCGACGAGAGGACACTGCGAGGAGGACATACCACCGTGTAAATATAAGATACACCTCATCTCGTCCATTTCCTCTTCATATTCGCCAGAGTCTTGATTTTCACCAACCGATGCTCTGTTCAAGTCTGGTGTCTGCTTTGCTTTCTCCTGCATCTTGTACCTACGCTTGGCTTCCCGCCAATCTTTCTTGGCAGCGATCCATTGGGCGTCCACGCTACATAAGACACGATGAGGTCATACTTCGGAACGGAGTGCAGAGGAACGAAAGACACACCCATTGATACCTCGCACTTGCCACCACTTGACTCCGCCTACGACTCGCCGTGCCATGTCCTCACCTCCGAGCGCTTGGATGAGATACCCTGCGGCCTGTTCGCAAGACGACAGCGGGACTAGTAGGCGAACCACGCGGACCCATGGCGGTGATGGGATTCGGGTGTTGGAGAAGTCTGTGAACGGGTTCAGGACGGGTTGAATGAAAACGACGTGTCTAGCGTACCTTGGACCTCCTCAACGGTGTGGCTGGGGTGCCCTATCAGTCTGGTATAAAGTCAAGGAATCGCGTGCCCAACTCACTATGTGGATGCTTCAAGGAAAGCCTTGGAGGCGTATGAGAAGGTTATATCTATAGAATGAGATATCCACGCACTTTGATGATGGTAAACGCCTGGTCATATAGCAACTCCTCCTGTCTGAGTTGTGTGGTCTTCCCATCCCGGATATCCTGCTTGACTCTGTCGAAATAGTGCTTCACCAGAGTTTCCAGCACAATTGGCCCTATCTTCAGCCCAGCCTGCGTTGTAAGCGTATTGACGCGCATAGGAGGATGTGGTCGGGGTCAACGTTGTGTCGATCGTGGGCCACTGGCGCGTATGGTTGATGCACCACAACAACGGTTTCAGAATGGGCGCAACGTGAGACACCGCCTTAATCGCAGGAAATGGGGAATGGAGGGGATAAAATGAGCGTCAGGATGAAAGCGGTTGAGGTGGGCATATCTATATAAAGTTTTCAGAAATTCGGCCCAAGATGTGTAACGCGGTATAGCGTTAAGCGAGCACACCGAGCATGTTGACGCACCACAGACGATTCAGGGTTCGTCGGACGGTACCCCGCATGCACCTTGAAGCCATATGGTGATGTTCCCCGCGTTCTACCAGATTTAAAGGAGGAGGGGAGCCAGCAATGAACGCCGAGGGAAACGGAGGGGTTCCGTATCTATCACACGCATCGTATTGATTGAGTTCGGAATGTGTACTGACTTTATCGCTCTACACGATGATCTATGCAGGCTATGACCAAGCTGTAATGCGAGTCTCAGTCAACGTGAGTGTCCATACGGGCAAAGAGATGAATTTTATTGGTATTATATATGCAACCGCAGGAAAACAAACACTCATAGTATTGGAAGCCCCAGTGTTCCGTGCGTTGGCCGTCGCTCTTAAAAGGAGAGGAGACGCACGGAGGACGCGTGAAACCCTAATACAAGTTTGAGGGAATGATCATACCAGGACATGCGTATTGGGAGAAATGCTTAGTCCATGAAATAGCTCCGTGTATCTCAGTGCCATGTCGTTGTAAAGCCAATGTAAAGCCAGGAACTTATGCAACAGGGGACGCAGCACGAACGGACTGTGGAGTAGGTGATGCTGTCGTTTTCACCGAGGGACAATGATAGTAGGTACTGCTGAGTCCTCGTCTGCACATTGGGATAGATAATATTGGCCCGCGACAAGGCCAAGCAGACGTTTGGATTATAGACACTGCGTGTAACACGATGCGAGAGACCAAGCAAGCCCATTTGGATGGGATGGGATGAGACCGAGGCCCATGAACATAGATGCGAATAAGGCTGTCTCCTCGCTGCACCGGTTTGGACGCATTTGAAGGGTTCGAGCCAACCACTGCAACGATATCCATGGTGACCTCGTCCGTGGAAACCAGCTTCGTGAAGGAGAGTCTTATAACAACCAAGGACTTAGATGTAGCCACTTTTGCCGTGTTCGAAGGGCGACAGTTGGACTGACTTCAATTCCAGTCACGGAGACCCGCACCTCTTCTTCCAATACGTCTGGCTCAGGCCAACCGTGAGCCATTGACGTGTAGTTGTTGTGACCATCGGCCCTCAAGGCCTCAAGGCCTCAATTGCAATAGGAAGAAAGTGGAAGATAGACCGGTTTTGTGGCATAAGAGCAACACAAAGTGACCAGTAAATCGACGGGAGGTCGCCTATGAAAATAATTAGAAAATTCGGGTTCAGTACGATGTCATCCATCCCTTACTTTGCCGTTAGTTTGCATATTTGTCGTGCATGATTCTATGTAAGTACGTCGAGCTGATTCATGATTTTCTTCGCGTTATTACGTCGTGCTCTGACACGCTGCCAGAGGTCATCGAGCCGGAGTGCAACGGGCGCCTGGTAAAAGAAGGGTGGAGAAAAAACTCGGCGTGAGTCTTTTGATCGAGAAAATTCGGGAAATACCGCGGTAGGGATTACAAACGCGTCTGCGAAAAATTGGAACTCTACATCCTTTCCGCTCCTACCACCATGTTCGCTGCAGGTCGTGCTCTCCGTTCCGTTTCTCGCTCTGGCAACTTTGCCGTAAGCCCTCTTCTACTTGCTCAATCTTGTCTTCATTGATGAACGCGACAAACTGTAGAACCTCCCCCGTTCCGCCATCGCTCGGCACATGAACACGAAAATCAATGGTCGGTTTTTCTTCCGTTATTTTCCATGCACTGGTTCTCATTTTCTTTTCATGTAGGCCCTGTCGTGGGTATTGACCTTGGTACAACAAATTCATGTGTGTCTGTGATGGAGGGTAAGACGTCGAGGGTCATCGAAAACGCGGAGGGTGCACGGACGACACCGTCGGTCGTCGCTTTCACGAAGCACGGGGAGCGTCTCGTCGGCTTGCCTGCCAAGCGACAGGCCGTCGTCAACTCCGCCAACACCGTCTTCGCTTTCAAGCGTTTGATTGGACGACAGTTCAAGGACAAGGAGGTTCAAGACGATATGACTCACTGGTGCGCACGTCCGCCCTAGTCGTATATTTTCCCCACTGAGTCATCCTTTTTTTCTTCCTCCTAGGCCCTTCAAGGTCGTGCCGAAGAGTGACGGCCGACCGGCAGTGGAAGTTGAGAATGGAGGCAAAAAGCAACAATTCGTATGCTCCACTCTCAAACTCGGTGAGATCGCCACTAACCTTGGTCCAGTCCGCAGAAGAATTGTCGTCAATGGTCTTGGTCAAGATGCGTGAGACCGCCGAGCAGTTCCTCAACAAAAAAGTCAAGTAAGCCTGCGTATATATTCTCTTTTGCGTTTTAACGCTGACGTTTTGGGATCATAGCCATGCTGTCGTCACTGTTCCGGCTTACTTCAATGACGCTCAACGACAGGCGACAAAAGACGCTGGTCAAATTGCTGGCCTTGACGTCCTCCGTGTCGTCAATGAGCCTACTGCCGCCGCTCTTGCTTATGGTCTCGATCGCAACGACTCATCAGTGATTGCTGTCTACGATCTTGGTGGTGGTACCTTCGATATCTCCATCCTTGAGATGCAGAAGGGCGTGTTCGAAGTCAAGTCCACCAACGGTGACACTCACCTTGGTGGTGAGGATTTCGACATTGCTTTGGTTAACCACCTCATAAGCGAGTTCAAGAAGACGGAAGGTGTCGACCTTTCTGGTGACCGCATGGCCATCCAGCGTATCCGTGAAGCTGCTGAGAAGGCCAAGATTGAACTTTCGTCAACATCCCAGACGGAAATCAACTTGCCTTTCATCACCGCTGATGCCTCTGGCCCCAAGCACATCAACATGAAGCTCATGCGCTCGCAGTTCGAGGCCCTCGTCGCCCCTCTCATTCAAAGAACCGTCGACCCCTGCAAGAAGGCCTTGGCTGATGCTGGTGTCAAGGCCAGCGAGATCAATGAGGTTATCCTTGTTGGTGGTATGAGCCGTATGCCACGCGTCAGTGAGACTGTGAAGTCGATCTTCGGACGTGAAGCCAGCAAGGGCGTCAATCCCGATGAGGCTGTTGCAATTGGCGCCTCCATCCAAGGTGGTATTTTGGCTGGTGATGTTCGCGACATCTTGTTGCTCGATGTCACTCCTCTCTCCCTTGGTTAGTTACTCATTGCGCATGCGTTCCAGCTCCGATCCTCACCCATATTTCTAGGTATCGAAACTCTCGGTGGTATCATGACGAAGCTGATTACCCGTAATACCACCATCCCCACGAAGAAGTCTCAGGTCTTCTCCACCGCTGCTGACGGTCAGACCGCCATCGAGGTCAAGATCTACCAAGGTGAACGTGAACTCGTCCGCGACAACAAGCTCCTCGGAAACTTCAACCTCGTTGGAATTCCCCCTGCCCCCAAGGGTGTTCCCCAGATTGAGATCACCTTCGACATTGATGCTGGTATGTTTTCAAGTTGGTCTTCAGTGTTTTCACGAGGCTGACGGTGACCTGATAGATGGGATTGTCAACGTTGGTGCCAAGGACAAGGCGACTGGCAAAGATCAATCCATGACCATTGCTTCATCATCGGGTCTCAGCGACAAGGATATCGAGAAGATGGTTTCTGATGCTGAAGAATTCGCTGAGACTGACAAGGCTCGCCGTGCCCTCATTGAGGAGTCCAACAAGGCCGAGTCTGTCTGTGTTGATACCGAGAAGGGTATGTCATCTTGGTTCTTATATGAATCCTTACTCACTGTTACCCATAGCCATGAACGAGTTCAAGGACCAACTCGATGCTGCTGAGAAGGAGAAGGTCACCAAGCTCATCGGTGAACTCCGTGAGCTCGCTGCCAAGGGTCAGGTTGCTGATGCTTCCGTCAACGCCGACCTCATCCGGGAGAAGATCAACGAAACTCAACAAGCCTCCCTTGGTCTCTTCCAGAAGGTCTACGAGAAGCGCAGCGCTGAGAACACTGCCTCTGAGGAATCCTCATCGGAGTCCTCCGAGAAGAAGGAAGAGAAGTAAATGCCCTTCCCTCTCGTCCTTCCTCTCCTCCGCGCCCTCCCTCCCTCGTCGACACCCTGCAGCATCATGTCCTTCCTCCCTCTTCGCTCATCTGCCATCTATCCTTGTCTGTCACGCATATCGTCATTTGAAGTAAAAGTACCTGCATCAACTAACTATACTATATTATCATAGAGTCTTTAGGTAAACGCTCGTAGTTTTCTTATTTCGCTTTTTACCCCCCACTCAGTTTTGGCTTTTGGATCCGCTTGTGTTGTTGATTGCACCTTCTCTCGTTTGTATCACTCTGCAACATATCAATACGATGACCCAGGGCGTTTTTTGCTCGCGCAATTGTTGGTGTGATGAGGAGTGATTCGCGTTGGAATACATAGAATGAACGAATGAATTATCGAAGTATGTAAAGAGTTGGTATCTATGTATGTGACAAAGCGGGCACGTCTGATTCAGAAGCTGAACGTCTGATCAAACTGAAACCTGAGTAATACGTTCTCAGTATCCATCAACGATTATAGGACGGCTTGCTTACCTTGAGCGTAATGTGGACTCGAAACCTGGTCTAACTTCACATAGCACACAGGGAGCAAACACCTTAGCTCAATTGCCAGAGCACCCTGATGGAACGGACACGCGAAATCCACCGTCGTCATATTGATTGCGTTGAGATCAAGCGTGCCGAGGAGTTCACCACGGATAGGACGTTTGTGGTAAGAGACATCGTCCAAGTCGAGGTTGGAGATAGATTCGGAGGCGTTGGCGGTGATTATGGACCAGACTTCGACTTTGGAAGGGTCGCCTTCCATGATTATGTTCCCGGAATGCGGATGAGAACGAGTGATGAGGGTGTGGTCGTGGTTGTGGTTTCCAGGAGAGGCATACCATCCCACGGCGCAGAGTTTGCCACCTTTCGAGGGGATTTGGAATTTCATGAGTGTGATATCCTACCATTATAAATCAGTTTGTTGTCTATCGATGTGGGCTACGGAAGAATGAGTACCTTACTAGAAAGGATGATCTGTGATCCAGTTCCATATACCGTCTCGGTGTACTTCTTGCTCAGCCTCGTAATCTGATCAGGCCAAGATTGATAAAAGGCTGGTTCAGGCTGAGGTGTCTCTGTGAGTCCACTCAGGCGACTAAGACCAACATGTTGCCGTTGATAGGGCAGTCTTTCGAGATCGCTAGACGACAGAGGGAGGATTCCGTGCAACGAAAAGGGCAGCAAAACGGCATTCAAGGCAGATAGTATAGCGACTATCAGACCAGCCCAGAAGTATACTGGATTATGCTCATTTTTGCGCCAGTAAGAGGGATCCGAGTCGGATTGATTGTCTTCGACGCTGTCTGCGTCTGTTGCAGAGGTGAGGGGGGTGTATTCCTCGTTTTTGTGAGGGTCGTCGTAGGTCATGGGTGTTGTGTGATTCAAAAGAGGCGTCGGTGGTGCATTCTGGTGCAAGATATCTCTACGAGTAACACGTCGATGACTGCTTGCATGGTTGTCAGTATGGTAACAAGGAACCAAGAATGATCGACGATCGGGCGGGCTGAGTGTCCAAATATGGGCACTCCGCCTTTTGAACCCTGACTTCAAGTCCTGAGTCAACTCTCCTGAGTCTCCTCAATTCGATGAACTTCTTAGACTTGCCCCCCGATGTGCTCGCTGAGATTTTCCCGTTTCTAACTTCGAGAGAACTCATTGCGCTGGATTGTGTATGTCTCTGCCCTTCTGGAGACCAAAAAGTCGATGCTGACATTGAGTGCATCGTGTGCCAATCCAGACCTGTCGCGGCCTGCGTCGACTTTGCTTCGACGACTACTCTCTGTGTCTTCGTGTCTCTACGCATGTTCCGCTGAACATCTCCGTAGGGAAGACTATTCGAGACTATAAAGGGAGCGAGCTGCGGAAATTGTTCGTCACCGAAGCAAAGCTCAGGGAAAAGTGGAGCAGTCGCGCTGAATCCCTCCCAAGATCTACGTTTTCTCTCGGCCCTCTTGTAGTCATGAGGCACAGCCCAATCTATGAAGTCGTCGATGCGATGCTACTTTCTTCGGAATGGGTTCTCACACTTGGTCAACATCGTCGCTCAGACGACATGTTGTTTGAGTTACGCCACATTCCGAGTCGACTCGTAGTCGGTTCAGTTCGACCTAGTACCGCCGCTGGTAGAAAACTCCACTTCCACGCGGCCTGGCAGAAGGGCGGGAAGGAACTCTTGCTGGCCAGCTACTCAGTTGATCAGGGAGCGTAAGTACCTCTGATTGACCCTCTTGCAACCTTCCTAATTTTCTCGTCTAACTAGAATAGCAGTGTACTCTCTTCGAGGCTCTGAACGAACTTTCCACGACATGTGGACAATGAAGGAACTATTCACTATTCAAGATGTCTTTGACTGGTCGGCTGGCGTGTCCGTTACTCAACACATGATCACTTACTATTGTACTCCTTCGACTCTTTGCTTGGTCAACACGATCACTCGACGTCGCTTTTGCGTGCCGCTACCTGAATTCGAGGTATTCATAATTTCATAGCCTCTTGGAGCTTCATTGACTCCCCTTTTTGCCCAGAATGCGAAATGCGTGGTTCCTCGCATTGCACACGATCTTAGTTACGTCGCGTTGATATCGGGGCATTTTGACCGTGACGGCACTCCAGAACAAATGCTGCGAGTCTACTCCCTACCCAGCGACGTCGTCAGCACTTTGCAACCTACAGTTCAAACGCAGGGATTTTCATCCGATGGTCCCCTTATAGAGCGCTTGGAGCTGCCATTGAGGGATTGTTATACCTCTCCCCTCTGCGATCTATCGAAGCTAGCAGAGGGCTTCAGCATTGCTCCTAATCAGGTGTCCTTGGATTTTGCAGACAATTTATGGGTGTCTCAAGCCGAATTTGGCGGACGCAGCGCGTACTCCATATCCTTCCACATCGGACGTACCATACAGACAAGGACTCCTCTTCGTCCGCTGGAGCATGCTTGCGACTATTTCAGTCCGTCGTCAAAATTCTGCAACTTTGGGGAGCGAGGGTTTTTCAAAGATATGCAAGATGGCAAGGAGACACTGTATGTTTTCTCTCATACAACCCCAGGACCCAAGGTTGCCGTCACGGCGCTGCCATCCCTTCTCTCAAGTCAGGGTATCTCTTCGTTATCCTACGACGAGAGCAGCGGTCGTATGGGTCAAGTCACAAGCGGTCAATTTTGGGCCTTGCGTTCATTGCGTATGATCGACTTTGTATGACGAGCGAGTCAAAGGAAACCCGCATGCTCACTTTGGACTATCAGGGGAAGCAGGACCGAAATCGTCAAGTACATCATTGCCAGAGATAGTGCCAGTACTGGTTTTTACTTGTACAACGATGGTAGGGTACATACGGCGACGAAATGTATTGAAAACGCAAAAGAATAAACTCTGCAGACAACGCCCAATCAGGCGCACTGACAACCTGCATTGTCACCGCAGGAGCAACCTTCGGTCTTGCCTTTGCAAGAACACTAAAAGGGCTCGGAGTCAAATACCATATCCACTGTAGGAACTTCGAAGCAGCAAACCTTGGAGGAATGCGCTTTGTTGACACACTGGTTGCAGTTGCACTTGCCGCTGGGGCAAGCGCATCCTGTTCCTGACGGTCCACATGCGCTGCAAAAAGAAGAAGAGAAGGTACGGTGATGAGTCCAAGGGAGTACACCGGAAAATGAGAAGAACGGCACCCGCAGTTGCTTTGACAAGTGCAGTCTGCAGCCATTAGTAAGGTGTTGGTGCTGTTGTTTTGAGGGTTTGGGCAATTGGGAGCTGGGGGGCGACTTGTCTGGACTCCAATGCGCTAATTATATACGCCAAGGGAGGACAAGTACTGGAGTGTGTGGACTCCACTAAGTGACATGAACGTACCCGTCACTAAAGCGTCACTCCCTTTGTAGGCCCATTGGTAGACAATGACAATCGTCATCACGATCATATAACTTGAAATATAATTGAATATGTTACCTACTAAAGGATACCTGAATCTATAACCATAGGAGTATACTTATGATTTAAATGAAGGGGGAAAATTTACACTGAAGATAAAAGGCTACATTTTGGGTAAATCAGTCGGACGCAATGATGGGGTTGGACATCGAGGAAGCACCGGGCGACGCCAAAGGTGGCACACCTACAAGATTTTCGGCCTGTTCATTCATCTCGTTAGCTCAGCGTCGACAGTATGGAAGGGATCAAAAGTACCTCTGCTAAGGCCTCCTCCCACACTTGATTTTGAGTTTCGCGGGTTGTTCTGAGAAGCCGCTTCAGCTCTGAAATGGTCTTCGCATCCTGCTTGCGAGTAGCGCGACTTGTCGCGACTTCGCCGTTCAGCAAGGTTAATTGGACCTTTGAAGTCTCTAGTTCGCTCTGGGTTGAAGAGAGCGTTGATTGGGTCGAAGCAAGGGTAACCCCAGTGTCGCTGAGGTCTTTGTTGACCCGATCCAGCTCGCTCTGTAGATGCATCGTTTCTTTCGACTTGCGCTGAGATTCGGTGGCAGCTTCTTCAAGATCGTCCTGCAGTGACTGTATATTGATTTGAAGGTTAGCAATCGTGGTAGCAGAAATGGCTGCCTCATCCTGGAGACGCTTGACTTCGTTGTCGCTAGAGGCAATATTCTCCAAGGCTACGACTAGCTCGGTACTACGAGCAGCCAACTCCACTTCCAATTCGGTTATTCTGCCTTCCAGGCTAACGATGGAAACATTGAGGGCATCAACGTCGATGGTCTTTTGAGTAAGCTCGCTTTGAGCCTCCGTAAGGTCAGCCGCAGTCTTCTCTAACTGCTTGTGACCCTCTTCCACCCGGTGACGTAGATCGCCCAATTGCATTTCGCGTGATGTGGCCAAAGCTTGCGACTCGTCAAGCTGGGTGCGGAGGTTGGTAAGTTGTTCTTGAAGAGTTTCCACGTCTTTGCTGCGGTGAGATAACTCTTCTGAACGCTGCATCAGAGCTAAGTTGGCTGATTCCAGGCGAGCTGAGAGGTCAGCTTTCGCCGTTTGTAGCTCGTTATTGGCGGCGGTTAGAGCCGATCCTTCTGCAACGAGCTCCTCGAGCGAAGAACTGAGCTGGGACTTGAGTTGAAGGAGCTCGTTGACTTGAGCCTCTAGGTCGTCCTTTGCGATCGAAGCTTCACCGAGCTCCTGCTTGGTCTCGAAGAGCTGAGAAATCAAGGTCGAATGCTCATTACGAACAGACTTGAGTTGCTTATTCTTCTGGTCGAGAGCTTCCTTAAGCTTGGCGACTTCAGAGTCCATTGCGCCAGTTTCGGACGAGACCTTCTTCAGTTGCGTACTCAAGCCGTCTCGCTCCTTCAGCAGTTCTCCATTCAGAGCGTCGGTTCGCGAGTTCGCCTCTTGAAGACTGTCAATAGAGCCATTGAGCTCCAGGATCTTTTGCTCCGACTCTTTAAGCTGCTTTGAAGTCAGGTCGAATTCGCCACGAAGCTGGACGAGACGAGCTTCGAGTATCTGGACCTTCTCAACAGAAAGAGTGCGCGCAGACTCGAGAGCTCCGTCGGCCACCTCCTTCTCAGAAGTAAGCTCAGACAAGGCAGCTTTAAGTTTCGCTATTTCTGTGTCGCGATCGTCATGCTTTGTGCTTGACAAGCTGGGCAAAGAAGGCGGGTGGGATGCAGGTGAAGGTGGTAAGGAGGGAATAGGGGTTGGTTGATGGGAGAATGGAGAGATGAGGGAGCCAGAGAGCGTACGGGTTATAGGCTGAGGTGAGGGACCGACAGCATCGCCATTGGCGTCATTAGGAGGTGACACTGACGGTGATGTTTGGGTAGGTGATGGGAGGTGGACAGTGGTAGTCGGAATCGGGATAGGAGAGGATGGACGTGTACGAATGCCATCCGCACCATCGTTGTCTGGAAGTGGCGGAGGAAATTCACTTCGAGGAGACCCGGGTGAGGAATCGATATCTGTAAGGGGAGACATCGGACGGTCAGGCGCGTCAGAGTCTCCATCAGCGTCAGCGTGACCAGCGTCGTCGTCGATTTCATCACGACTGGGTGAGCCTGGACTTTGACTTGGGATACCCAGCGATAATCGGTGTAGATGAAGTACCGCTTTTTGCAACTCAGGCTTGGTGAGGCGCGATACTACCTTGGAGGACGTGGAAGGGACCCCAGGAATGGGAATGATCAAGTGAGAGGGATCCTCGTCTTCATCTTCTGGTTCGTCGGTGTACGCGAGAGGTTGAGATGAACCTTTGCTCAGTGTTAACAAGTGTAATCATGCGCAAATGACAATGAACACACCAGGCATAGAGATGCGAACAGACTTGCGTCGCCCTCCAGGGGGACGAACAGGAGATGATGGAATAGACATATCATCATCCTGCTGATCGTAGTTGTGAAGGCCATGAGTAGATATTGAAGAAATACGAGCACGTTTGCGTGGAGAAATGGAGCTGCGGTTGCGCTTGGTCGCAGCTCTCGGTGTAGTTTGTTGAGGTCCAACGGACGCAGAAGGAGGGTTATGTGAGATATATTGCCAGACGACGTCTTCGGTGGATTGGGTGTGAGGAATTGAGCGTCGCGCCGACGTGATCGACTTCTTGCCATCGTCGGTGACCATGACATAACCGTCCTGCGCCCTGTGGAGCACACCATCTTCCTCTAGCTTGCTCACGGCCTTGTTAACGTGCTGAGCCCACTGAGGACCGAGCTTCTCGTTACGCGCGTCGGCAATCTTCCTGACTTGTGCGCGAATGCTAGCCAAGTGCAGCGCCTGTTTAGTGCGATGTTCCTTCTGCAGATGGTCGACAGCACCGATGACTCGTTGCGCGTAAGTGAGCTTCTGAGCCTTATTCTTCTTCGTCCTAACGGAAACCATGTTTCGGACGCGTTGTGGGGGTTGTCGCGAGTGGCAGGATGTGGAAAGGAAACAAGACGCGTTAGGGGCGCGTCGGGGCTTTTATAGTTTTGTGAAATCGCGAAATGACTCATGGTCGCGCCACCCGATCACCACGTGAGGGCGGGATGAGTCGGGAAACGTCGGGACCGACGCCAAATTGCCTGTCTTGGGAAGCCCGACGGCGACGCGGCGCGCCATCAATTTCAAAATAAAGATAAGTGTAAGCAGACTAAAAAGTACATGTGTTATGATGATTGGATAGGTCCTTCGCGTCTCTCTGTCTATAGCCGTGCATACGCATCGTCGTATACGTAGCAGAATGGTGGTGCGGTAGTGTTGAAAACCTGTCAGAGGATGTGAGCTGGCGGGCAGATCAAAAGGAGCATGATACGCAACGGCAGATACAGGTATAGAAGCTGATAGGCGGTCAAACTTCAGAAGATGCTCAGCCGACACATCAGGCGTGTAGTCTTTCCAATTGGTAGAATTCGGGTGGGATTCTGGGTGAAGTGGCCATCCACCGAAGGCCTAAGAGAGAAAGGGCTCAAAGGGTCGCCCTAGCATTGTCAAGACAAAGATAACGCACTTTGAAGTTATCTGGGTGCATGTTCTGCCACTGGAGATGACAAATTAGCGGCCAACTCGATGCAGACGGTCGGACCATACGCACATTGACCCATATACGATCGACTTGACCGTGGTGCAACCAGAAAAGTGGATCTACACATTGTCATTGTCATTGAGTGAAAGGAGGTCGTATGCTCGAAAGAGATCAACGACGGACCATTGGAAGTAAAGCTGCCACAGTCATTAGTTTCCATTTCTTTCGGACATTGTCCCATCAAATCACCCCCGACAAAATTGTGGACCTGATTGTGTATCTTTGTCATGAGGTGTTGGAACATGAAGTAGTCCCCAGGCGTTGTCTGTTTCTGTATATGATGTACTTGAAACCTTGTCAAAGTGACATTTCGGGGATGCTCGAAACGACCGTGCTGCCAATCGTACAAGGAGAGATTGCGCCGAAGTATATGGGGTACGGGGAAAGACAGCATGACTGGCGTTTGGCTGGCCAGTGAAAGCGCCCCGTCTTGGACGTTGCAATCGGAGGCAGGCGTCGAGTCACAGTCCCCGCTTCCCCCCAGACCATACTCAGGATCCGGATCAAATACGGGTGCTTGCAATAGGTCGGCTGTATCGAGTGACCAGTCCCAATATCTGCGACGGGTCAATTTGCGGGGAAAGGTAGAATGTGAGGCAAAGACATACGGCATTGGCCCAGTGTAGCCACAGGTATCTCGAAGGCGCATCTCGAACATCCAGAGTATCCTAATACATGGTCGTCAGGCGAGGGGAACTCACTTTGAGTAGATACGAACCAACGATCTAAAGAAACAAGTTAGTGTATAGAAATAGTGACCTGAATGTAGCGACATACGCCAAGGTAGAAAGTAGGGAGTGACATGGGCAGATTTATCCATTTCTGCATGAGCATACGAGAAATCGTCAAACAGTGAAGGATGCACATCGGTCAGAAACGACCCCTGGTGTGCGAGAGAAAGTCGTTGATGACGAATGTTGTGTAGACACTAGGCAGACTAGTCAAAAGCGTTACTAGCATTGAAGTAAAAAGCCAAAACGTACCTTTATACTCGAAATCCACTTAGTTCTCTGCTCCTTGGAAAGGGTGCGCCATTCCTTCCGCACCGTCAGCGTTTCGCACTGGTTGTTCATTGAATGGTCTGCTCGACAGCACTGTGCCCACAGGAAAGGAGTAATAAAGAGCACCAAAGAACGAACTATCGTCGCTTTCAACATGGCCTTGGAAGGGGACGATGAGGAAGGGTTGAAAGAGATGTGCTGCGATGAGAGAGGTTCTTAGCTGTCGGTCCATTGACACGCAGCTCGATGTACCACCCGGCGGGACATGTCACAGAGGGACCGAGGCTGAGTGAGACCTCGCCGAGATGCAATGAAAGGCAGAATGTTGACTGGACGCGGTGGCGACGATCCAAGTACGAGGATTCGGTTCCGTGCAACCTGCAGGACTCTAAAAATAGATCGCCGACAAGAACAATGTTTCCCGAGGCTCCTATGCCGCCCCCTGTCTTGCACTTGCTTCTCACAAACGTTCCACGGACTCAGCATGCTACACCCTCCATATCTGGAATCGTTCTCCCTCGTAGACTCCCCGCCATATTTGCGCAAAATGTCTGATATACTCTTGACAGTGAATTCACTCCAAGCCTGAGTAATGGTGAAGCTTGCATTGATTCTGGCGTTGCCAGTGCTCGGTTAGGACACCATTTTATGTGAACGCGACCAACGGTAACTGATGTCTTACTCACTTTAGCGGTTGCCATTCAGCGGCCAAATATTACCGTCTTCCGGCGAGGTATCCCATTCGCGCCTTCTCCACTTCCTCAACCCTTCGCAGCAAGTAGAAGCAGTTGCATCGTCTCTGCATTCGCGAACATCGGTCGTTCGACCACTTGGAATCTATTGAGTAAGACCAGCTTCGGTGGGTTTGTCGAGCCAGAAGGGATAGTACGAATCGGAGAAGACAGGTTTTTCGTCAGTAACAACGAATACTACGAAAGAACCGTCAAGTTCCCGAACAACGAGGTTATCAATGGCACTGATCGTACTCCAGGCGTTGGACTTGGATTCATCACAGTGTGGGTAAAGTATGACAGCTCGTCACAGCGTCCAAGTCAAGCTGATTGATTGTTCTTCACGGCAGATTTGATGCGAAAGGGACAAAAATCGCCCGTGTCGCTCTTAATGATGTCGGGGACCTAGAATACCACAACGGTGGAATCGATTTGTACATCGAGTTCCGATGAGCTTTATCCTCTTGCTCGCACTTACGGTCAATATCCACAGTGACGGAAGGTACATCTGGGCAAACATTGCCCAATATCGCCCCAACTCGACGTCAATTCTCGTCAGAGTTGACCCTCTAACTCTCGACTTCACCCGTATCGCTCAATTCCATGACCACACCGGTGGACCCGTCCATGATCCCCATTCCGGGGAAATCGTCAGTCTAAACTGGGGCTCCAGGAATGCTACCTCTATCAATTTGAAGGATGTCACCAAACCCCCACCATTCGTAACTCGCTTCAAGAAAGTTACGCGAAACCCTTCGTACTTCGTCGACTACCAAGATTGCAAGTTCCTTGGTCGTCTTGAAGAATTTGATGGGAACCCACACATGTTCTGTGGAGGCATCGCGTCTTTTGCCGATGTTAATTTGGGAGGTGTGGCTATTATAGATATGGAAACCATGATACCACGAATGGAAGTTCCTATCGCCCTCAAAAGTGACCAAGGCCGATTGTTGACCACAAACCCGGTGGATGTGGACTGTGTGAATGGAAGATTACGGCTTTACTTCCTCCCGGACCAGGAAACGAACAACGCAGCATTGTACGTATATGAAGCAGACCCTCGTAGCCCTTTTGAATTCGGAGGATCCCAATAATGAAGTTGACACTCCGGTAGTATAGTAAAACCCCTCATAAATCTAAGTGGAAGGTACAACAAGTATAGCTGGCATCGCCTCTGGCGTTCTATCAGCAGCAGCCTCTTGTGCAGGATGAGTATGGTTGGGTATGTCCTGCCTGAAATCCGTCGCAAGGTTGACGATCTTGACGACTTCCCCCTCAGTATCTACTTCAGCATTGGGACCTCCAATACCTTGTGCACTTGCGATTGTTTTCCTTTTATCCAGAACCTTGATCCGAGGGATACTCACGTATCCACACTCGAGGGGTATCAGTCTCCACCTCACACTCTCCTCGCCCCCTGGAAGGATGATAGGAAGTCGACTACTTCGTAGCCCGGCAACAACAAAGGCATCTGAGGGGTCTGGTTCAAGTTGAACGAATATGTTAGCAGAACGACTTGGGTGGTGGTTTCGGACGCTGAGAGTTATGAAGATTGGTTTGTGCAGTTGGGCGATGGGTGGAATTGACAAGAGCGCGATCAAAGCTTCTCGTGGGGGTCGAAGGAAGGGCAATAAGACGTTTGTAGCGGCAGTCGCAGCAGGTTCTTGCCCCGGTTGGTTCCTGAAGAGAAGGTATGATATGATAAGACACGGGTTGGGTTGGCGTATCGTTCCATGACCTACCTATGCCAGCGAATTTCGTATACACCCGGTCCATCGATGGATTCAAGCTCGTAGAGATCATCATCTGAGACGGCCAAGCTCACTCGGGAGAGGTCCGTAAGCTCGTCTCCCGCGACATACTCTAGAGGGGTGGATTAAAAGAGGAAAAGCTAAAGTTAAACAGAGATAACATTACCTCCATCCAAGACCCCTTCTTCATCAGAGAACGCATGGATAATCTTCGCGTGTTTGTTATCCTGAAAAATAAGGAGAGGTTAATGCCACAGGGTAGGCATGATGGTGGAGCCTCGACTGACCTGTCTGACGAGCTTAAATGACTCTATCACAATATCCCAAGGTCCGGGCAATGCAAGGTGCAATGTGATGTGAGCTTCTCCACCGGAAGCATCGTCCCAGTGCCGGCTCTCATAACTCGATAGATCTCCCAAACCAGCCGGTTCACCAAGAATGCGTTTGTAAGCCACGTCGTAGGTGGACTTGAACGGCGCTACCGTGGGCACCACGAGAGTTCGCAGCGTCTCACTGATATCAAGAATATCCTCTGACGCAGAGTCTTCCTCGTCATCGTCATCGTCAGTGTCATCATCATCACTTGAAGACGGCGGCCGAGACTGAATGGAAATGTCAATCATCCTGTCTCCAGGCGCACCCCGTCCGAAAAGCTTCAGAATCTTTGAGCCATAAGCACCTGGAGCGAGGGTGCCAAAGCGTAGTCCCTTGATCAGACCGGAAGAATGTTCCTCCGCGACAGAGATGCTACTGACTATCATGGAAAACATCAGGCACAGCTGGCACGAAGAGAACGCTGATGGAGCTTACTAGCATCGTCTATTTCGGCTGGCTGCAAGAGAACGTCCATGATGACGTCAAGTTCCTTATCATCCGAATTGGTCACCTCTATGAGGATAGGATAGTCCTCGTCCAGATATGCAGGTGCATTCTGAGAGATAGCCAATTCAATGTTATGCGGTCGGTAATGCACTCTTTAGGAGGAGATGTATGAGTTAGTGAATTAATATGAAATTAGATTCATACTCACTGTAGACTTGAACAATCACTGCGCTTGATCGGAACAAAGCTTGGCGGGTTTAAGGAGGTTAGCCACCGCGGTTCTCTGGGTATGAATAGCTGAGCGGTGTGTGGTCCAAACGGCACTTCTATCAGCCAGCTGCCTTCTTCCAATGTAAGGACAAGCTTAGTGACCTAGAACAGGCATTCATGTTCGTGATCACACAGGCAGGCACATAAACAAGCTCACGAACCTCATACGCGCCTGGGGTAGTTGATGATATACTTCCGGAGAAAACAATCGTAGCACCCTTCGACCACCGCAGGTGTCCAACGATAGAAACTTCGGAGGATTCCTGGGTGATCAGCCCAACATGGACTTTGCTGGGACTTGGTGAATTTGAAGCTTCGGTATCAGCATCGTGAGTTACCACAATCGGACGGAAATCTCCAGAGAAATGAATGGAGAGGGATTTGATAGGCAAGTTAGATATGGAAACGTGTGTTGGGGCGGTGAGCGAGAGTTGGAAGGCTGCGGGTTCGTTAACCTTAACTTCTGGTACCCAGAACACGACTTGAACTTCAACTATGAAACCGATATGTTAACGCTTCGATGTGGGAAAGCACCAGTGGTCTTACGGATGGGTTGAGATTCTGGAAGATCAATAACAAGTGCCTTATCTTCGGGGGGCATAGAACTCTACATAGCCTTTGTCGTCACAACAGACATCCTTTACAGGTGGAAATAACATACCTTGAGCACGGCGACCAAGTCTTCCTGTAAAGTATCATGGTCCGCTGCGTTGTCGGTATTATCTAACATCGCGCTAAGAAAATAGTGTCTCCGAAACTGTATGCATGAATTTACCGTGTCCGATCATTTCGAGTAGTAGTTTGATGCTGAGTTCGACATCACTGAGGCGTTGTGCGCAAGCATACCAAGTCGATAGCAATGGCTGGAGCATGGATACCCATCTCTCTCGGCGGTATGTTTTAGCGATGCGTTCAAAAAACCTATAGAATACGGGTGAAGTCGCTAGCGTGTACACGTTGGAATGCACACGTACCGTACGGCCATATCATATTTCCCGGAGTCATAGTACGTTTGAGCTATCCGATACGCAATCCACAGCGTTAGTCGCCCTTGGCTTGGTTTTTGATTGGATGACATCCCTTGTTTTTTGAACAATTCATACGATTTCGTATACAGCTATCTAGAGTGAATGGGTTGCATCGTCACCCCTCGAAAGCACTCACCTCCAAGATAATAACATAATGGTCGACCTTCCTTTCGTTGTTATACCCGGGGAAATTAGGTGTGGTGTGTTGAGTTGTCTATGCCATGGTTAGTACCAGAGACGGGAATGACTCAACAGATATGCGTACCTCAGCCTCAAAAGCGATTCGAAACCTCTCCCTACGCATTTCGGTGCATTTGGCCGCCATATAATAGTAGAACCCAGGGTGTTGCAGCGCATGCGTGGGATTAATGCCCAGAGAACGAATCGCGTCATATTCTACTCCTCTGATTGTTGTAACGGAATTGCTGAGTTGAGACGCTGCAAGGGTGGCGGCGGAAGGAGGTGGCGCGGGCGTGTGCGACGGTATGACCAACGAAGAGCGTGTCCCATATTCAAGGAGTTCCGACAAAACGCGATACCTGAGATCCATGTACTTAACACTTTCTCGTCGACTATAAGGTGCCACTCACTGTCGTGCCATCCAGCTCCAGTATTCGAACGTTTCCTCACCGATGCCCCAGCCACGTGAGAAGTCACCAAACTTGCGCATATGGGTTGTATGATGCGATAGAGCTAGAGCGTGTTCATTATTATATAGATACAATTTCGTGATCTAAAGTCGCCTTGTAAGGGAAGGTATACCGGTGTAGAACAACACAGTACTCACCTTGATGTTGATACAGTCGACCAAGACTTTTGCTTCCGCCCATCGCTTCGTTCGTGGAGGTAAGATTGCGGTCGAGCCAAACATTATGACAAGCATGTCGTACGCATCTTGGTAGTGCCTATGATATGTTCAATACGACTCGGGATGAACGTCAATTGCTCACTTTAGTGCAACCTCGTCTTCGCCACGAAATTCAGCAAAACAAGCCATCTTGTACTCGTACCGAACCGTCCATCCTTCGGATCGTAGAGGCCGGGCTATAGGTGCAGCCCCTACGGGCGAAAGAGGATTGGGGTATGTAGAGATCGCGTGCGAGTGTCGATTTCTCTTCCGGCGAACTCGTTTGGAGTGAGCAGTATAGTACTCGATTGCAGACTCATATAGTGCCTCCTGTAGACTTGACACTATTGGTGATTATTCGCAGCAGGCTCTCGTAGTTATTCACCTGTTGATGAAATCTCCCAGCTCCGCAGAGCTAACGGGGCTCAAGACAAAAAGAGCAGCGCGCGAGTCGAGCCCGCTTTGCCTACGGATATAAGTCAACCTCTGGTCTAGTGAGGGATCATCTATGCCACAACAACAAAGTTCATTTAGGGAAGATGCTAACAGGACTACGCGCTAACCTAACATGCGTCTGGAAGCCATCAATACCACAGTCAACTTGATTCCTCGCTCGTTGGTAGTCTTCTTTCGCAACGCGACTTCAGCGGCTAGTTCCGCATCGCGCCGTCGTTCCTCTTGCTCGCGTTCCCGTTCCCGGTCCGCGTCAGGCGCGTCAAGTGGTGATCGAGGATTGTTGAGAGGCGATTCGTGTATCCGGAGAAACAAGACAAACACTGAGGGCACCATAGTAGTGTGCTTCCTTACCCATATAGGTGCAATTAAGCCATCGGGATGAAGGGGTGATGTCGGTGTCAATGGAGAGAGAGGAGAATGTGCAGACGGATACTGAGGATCCTCTGGAGGTACGGTCTTGCGTGGGGGAAATCTGGCGTCCTTGTCGATGAGTATGACCTGAAATATCTTGACCTTTTCAGGCTGCCAGATCGACATTTTACGTTGAGCGAGGAATGCTTCTCTGAGCCGTATGGCGAGAACGGTGAATGGGTCCTGCCCGGCTTGGCTATTAACTGCTTCAGGGGGATCCAAGCCTGCAGCAAACATAACTGGCGCAAGCTGGGTGAGCAATTCTGGCGGATAGGAATTCATCGTGGGCGACGATGAGGACGACAAGGTGTGCGACCAAGCCAGGAGGAAGCTAGCATATTCTTCATTGACCGTGGGAACATAACTGTGACCGTGGGAACAGATTGACTTAGCACACTTCGCTATTATTATTATTCCTTCCTTACACATCGTCATTCGCATGAGGTAGCAGCCGTTTCTCTGGCGATGCGCGCAAAAAGGTCCTATCTTGCTGAGGTGACGTGAGGCATCAATCAATCTTAAGCTCTAGCTCACACCGCCATAAATGAGACTTCTCATATCTCATTCGTGACAATGTTTAGGCTCATATCACCTGGTGGTGGCCATATGTCCCAGTTTCCACAAACTCCACGTTCCGGATCCATACTCCCCCGTTTATGAGCCTATAAAAGTGCGCTAGAATCTTGACGGGTGACCCCAGTTCACAACTACCTAAACACCAATACACCAATCGATATAAATGGCTAGCGATTGTACCTGTCAAAGCAACTGCAGGTACGTTCTTCTCAACCTCTCGTCGCCATCCCTTGTATTGATCAACTCTTACTGTTCAGCGCATGCGGACCGTCAGGAACAGGATGTGCCTGTCCTAGCGGCAAGTGCAACTGCGCCCA
>BEWF01000099.1:0-85552 GCA_002583695.1 Pleurotus salmoneostramineus
CCAGGCACCGAGCCCGGCCAACCAAAGGTTGGGCGGCGAGGTGCCGTGACTGTCTTAGAGTATCTTGCTGGGGCGGATGATGAGTCTCATATACTATGCTCCTTGAGCATTGTACCAAATGCTGACCAAACGTTCATTGAGTGTCGCTTGGAACTCGAGCTCAAGCACTCAAGTACTCAATTTGGACCCAAGGAAGCAAGGTGGTTTTTGGGCGCTCTCGAGCGCCAGCTAGTACGTTCTAGTCACAGCTTCGGAGTTGGACGTAGTAATGGTTCGGGTTCAGGCGAAGTAGCGCTTGAATAGGCGCCAATGCCATCGACCTTATTATTGGTCGGCCATCACACAACCATTGCAAGATGAAGCCCATCAGGTACTTCCCTATGTAATACTCCCCTCAGGTCTTTAGCTTCCAGGAAAACGGAATGCAACTGGGTCGTCGTCCCTGCCGCCGATTGACCTGGCCTAGGTGCTCGGGAGTTGAAAGGCACCCAAACTTAGGTACCACCAACCGCAGAGGATATGTCAAGAGTGACTGTAGCTTCAACAAGGACTCCTCTCGCAGCTTCTTTCCCTCCGACGATGAGCATGTGTACCTACATTACAGGCACATACTGGACTCTCCGCCCTGGCGTACACAGTGGTAGACTTAAAAGGCAGAAGATCAAGGCCACCATCGTCAGAGTCATTGCGCCATTTTTTATCCCGCGTAGCCCCCAAGGATGGTCGGTCTGACTTCGAGCCTTGCTCTTCTACAACTTCTCGCTGCACTCGGGGTGCTGTCGAAGCCATGTCAGAGCCCATATGACGATGTCGACGCGTCTAACGTTGTCGCTATGGTAAGCACGCAGCAGAGTCCACAAGAATCTTGGAGCTCTTACTCATCCGTGCTTTCAGAATCAAGATCAAGTTATTTTGATCGGCACAGAGACATCTGACGCGTCTTTTGTACCGTTCGCTGGCGGTATGAGCATCTTCAATCCTTGTTAAATTCCCGTCCTGACAAATGGTGCGATACAGAAAAACTCGTTTTGAATGGTGTAGAACGCACGATTACCAAAGTTGCTGATCAAGGAAACTCTGCTGTCACCTACAAAGTGGATAGCCCCGGCTGGCCAGACCCATTTACCGGGAAAACCCTCGTTGCTTACGCAAAAACCGGGAAATGTCAGTCTTGGTATCGATGATTCTCTGGATACATCAGAGTACTCACCACCTCTTCCAAATGAAGCGTCGACTGACAAGTTCAAAGATGAAATCAAGTGGCTTACCAAAGTTGACGAACTTCTTGCTGCCGGAAAGTATAACAATCGCGAATGGATTGTGTTCCATGGTGTAGACGACAAGAAAGATCTACTCATGACCAAATTCGGCACCGAGCTCTGGCAATTGATGTTGAAGGGTTCGGTGAAGGAATGCGAAGCTAAATTGACCACAAAGCTACCTCTCATCGTTGCTGAGGCAAAGGCCTACGTGTACGAGACCATTTCTTCCGCTAGAGAATTCACTCCCATCATTGTGTTGAACAGGGTCAAATTCGGTGTCCTTCACACTGACATCCATCCGGGCAATGTTTTGTGGGATGAAGCTGCCTCTGAACCAACTCTTATCGACTGGGGTCGAGCGGAGAAAGTGACGGGAGTGAGTGACTGTCCTTTCATCTCCTCTGCGGCGTCTAAGCGCCACCCTTGTTCAGTGGACACAGCAAGTCGAGAAGAGAGTCGTGGATCAAACTTACAACACTTATCTGAAATCAGGGGAGACAAAGATTTGCCACGATATGAAAGAAGTCAAACCCCAAGATACAGAAGTTGCACCATTTTCTGGTGTGTGCTCTTCTACTCTACGCTCCCTCGGCATCTGGATTTATACCAACGCTATCGTTAAGAAACCTTGACTCTCGGCGATGTAACGCGCACGATCACCAAGGTCGCAGACCAGGGCGATTCTGCCATAACGTATAAGGTAGACAGTCCTGGATGACCCGACCCATTCACAGACATCAACCTTGTCGCCTACGCAAAAACCGGTAAATGTACGCGCCACTTACCCTTCCTCCCACCTTTCCAACCTTTCCACCCAACTAACCACCATCGTCTCAACACGCAGCATCTTCCGCTAGCTTCACTGAGGAGATCAAATGGTTGTCAAAGGTACAAGAGCTCCTAGCGGCAGGGAAATACAACGGACGTAACTGGATCGTCTTCTCTGGCGTAGAGGGGAAGACGGAGATCCTGTACACAGACGCCATACAGGATGCTTGGAAGAAAGGTCTAGCAGCTTGTCAAGCCGCGGTGGAAGCCTCTGATTATCGCGGAGATCAAGACATACGTGTGCGTTCGCACTGATTCATCTCATCTCCTTGTCCCTTATCTGACTGACACGATGACGTTGTGAAATAGTGTGCGGTATGGGATTCTTCACCGTGACGTACATCCCGGCAACGTCTTGTGGGACAAGGCTGCGACTACGCCCACCCTGATCGACTGGGGTATAGCGACTGAAGAAAAGAGTGTGAGTCATCATATCCGTCGTATGTAAACGCCGGGATTTAACAAACCTTCCTAGTGGGCCAAAGTCGAAAAACAGGTCAACCAGCAAGTCGAGCGGATGTTCTTGACCGGTCCAACAAGGCCATGCCAGTGATGGGAGGTCTTGATATTTATATGGAGTACGTGTGTAGATCAGGCGTGGTGTCTTCGGGTTTGACACGGTTGAGCAAAGGGGTCGATTATCTACATCAGGATCCAAGTACATGTACAGACTATTATTATCATTCAATTACCTGCCTTCAAGGCAATCAACCAGGCTAGAGTATCCCGCATCCGGTTCCGCAGGCTTTGTCTGCCCAAGGTTACGAGCGGCGTCTTCTCTCGCTAAATTCATACGGACATTTATTACATCTGCGTGGCGTCAACACGACAAATCCAATGCCGATCCGAGGACTTGTTGATTCCAGAGCAAAACAGACGTTGACTTCGACACTCAAGTGGGTCTGGACATTACAAATACACCGGAGGAGGACGGTTGAGTTTCGGTTCGCGTAAACACTCTGCGTCAGCAAGGTGGAGACGTACCATAGTGGAAACACACCCGGTGTCCAAAGGGAAGTGGTTCGACGAGATGGATAGCGTAAGGACAGCCAAGAGAACACAAGGTCAACGTAAAAAACCCTAATCATCGTACGATCAAATCAATTGGATCGCCATATGGCCGACGACCTTTGATTTCAAGACTCTTTCGTCGGAAAAGGCAAATCAGTTGTTGTCCGACTGGGATGGGACCCTCGTATGAAAATAAACTGAAGACAAGCCATGCGCCTTTGGCTGTAAGCGACGTTTTGAGTGTTTATGACACAAGACTGAGAGATAGCCGACGGTTCTTTGAATCGTAGATGACCAAGGACGACCAGATGACAAGTCTAGGCTTTGGACTTGGTCAGCTACCTGTAGCCGGGCGGGCCGCCCGAGCGCGTGGAGGAGAACGTCCCATCGTAGGTGGAATGGAGGAACCAGGATGCTATCAGTGCTATCGAGGTCATCGCCAAGGCGCCATGGATTGGAGAAAACGTGAAGTTCGGGAGTAGAAGGCTGAGGCGATGGCTTGGCCGCCCAAGAGTACGAATGGACATGCAGGACAAGGGAGCAAGTGTGCATGACTTTGTCGCGATCACGCTGATGTCACAAGGGGTAGCTCGGTTAGATAGAGACGTTGCGAGGAAGCCGCCCAGGACGGGAGCAATTGATTCAGATACATCTCGAGAAGATAGCGCGAGATAGGACCGAGGTACGGCTTAACATTCGGTAATGCGATCGACAGGCGACAGGATGCCAAGGGAAAAATTTAAACATTGCCCGGCGATATGCAGTGGGACCTTGGGTTAGAAAGCTCGCTTTTGGCAGTATTTGCGTCGGAATCAAGCCCTGTGTACAGAAATAGAGTCATTACGGCAACTGTGCCATCGGTATGAGGAGCAATGATTCTCAGAAAAGCCCTCCAGTGGGAGAGGTCGCGTTCGGTCATTGTCAATGGAAGATAAGTTGTGGGTAACCGAGGTTGTCGCCAAGCCCAAGACGACTGATGCGTGGGTGGAAATAGAAGCGATGGAGAGAACAAAGTATGGGAGAGTTCCCGTCTGTGGTTGAGCATGAATTGACAATCCGAGGCCGGACGCCGAGAGGATCACATTGCGGTTGATGGGACCGTTCAATTTGTGACTGATACTCGAAGGTCGTAGAAATTCTGCGATGGGGTGGTCGTGGTCGTTCGTGGAAGGAAGTGCGACGTGAGAAGCGCTCGCTGACCGAAAATGTCAAACACCGCTAAAGTCCGCACTTAGGAGTGGGATGCCTGCCCTGAAGTTTGAGCGAAAGGGGTTCCGTGTTGATTTGTTCCCACGAAAGTCAACGCGTCTGAATCGGACAGGTTTGTGTGGCACAGCTTTTGCATCTCTTCCCTTCTTCCTCTCATCTTCCATCCTCTCGTATATATAGGCAGTTCTTCTTCAGCTTGCTATATACCCCTTCTAATCCCCCGCATACCCCCTTTCACCCGAAAAAAACATCCCGCCAGCAATGGGCAGAGCTCTTTTCTCCGTCTCCCACCCAGTCTCAAAGCCTCAGGTGCACGTAGAGCCAGAGCCCCAGGTTCAGACCTACGAAAACTGGTCGCGCTTGAACGAGTTTGACCCTGACTCGGACGAATTCTTCGAAAATGCAGTCTACGAAGCCGTACTACCTGCAGGTGCCATGGATCAGATTGCAGCGGGAGGGGAACAGCCCTCCGATCGTGATCGACCCAACGCAAGCGTAGGCGTAGGCGTTGGCTCCGACGCAACTCCAGAGCAGCCCTGGTACTACGAGTATATCCGTGGCCCTGACCTCAGGTATCTGCCTCCCCCAGACCAGCAACCCCTTACATTCGAACAACGCCAATCTCTCGCCAATCAAGCCCGCCGCTCTCGCTCGGCGAGTGTATCTTCCCTCGCTTCTCCACTCCCACCCCTCGTTCCCATGGACCACCCCCTCCTGAGAGAGTTGTACCCCGAGGGTCAGATATTCCCCTCAGGCTGGGGCCCCTTCCGCCACAGCCGTCCTGCCCCAAGCAATCGTCCGCGGCTGGGTCGTACAGAGAGTGCAGAAGGGGCAGATTCAAGCCCGGATTCCAGCGCGCCTGCTACACCAAACCCGGAGAACATGTCAGCTTCTCAACTGTGGACATCCAACACACCACTGGGACGAGACACAGGTGCATCGCCGTTGCCACCACCAAATGCACAGCTTCCTTTCATTCCCCCGCCTGACTCCCGCCCAGCTGAAAATACACCAGCACGGCCAGAGACCAGACCCCACCCGGTTACACAAGTGCCTTGGTTGAACATCGACAGCTTGTCTGAATCCAGACGGCGCCCAAGCATTTCGGATCGTCGTCCTTCTGTGTCGGAGCAACACAACACTCCCCAGCCTGAGCGCCGTGCCCTCGCTGTCCCCCGTCGCTCCATGGGAAATGGGATATTCGGCGTTCAATACACATCACCTTCCGGCGGCCCACTTCCCAACCCTAACGCTCGCATCTCGCATACCTGGCAATCGGCATCTCCCCCTACCTACCAATCTATTCCTCCCCTCCGCGCTACCCCTCTCGATGTTGCCATCTAAACGGATGCTATAGCAGTGGTTTCCCAGTGGTTGTGGGTCCCAGTTTGGGCTGATTGTTTCGATGAAGGCTTGATCTAGACGGTTCTCTGGGCTTATGTTGATGTCAGATGAAGGGAACTTTACCTATCTTTATCCTATCTTTTACCCATGCAACAAAAGGAAGCTGTTTTCGGGATTACCTGCTTCCCCCATGCCCTATGTTCTCAACATTCACACACCAGTTGATCCATTTTCTTTCATGTCGCTCCTTTAGGCCCATGGTTATCTTAGCGCTCGTCTTGTAGATCAGCGTTGTAAAACTAGATGTACATCCAAGTATTTGAGTGTACCGCATTTGTAGATTTATCACCCACTTCTTGGCTCGTTTAAATTATGTTTCCAACGATGACCTGTTTGCCTGGACGTTAACGATGTGTGAGTCGTCAACCCCACCGAGCATCCCATTGTCCGATACTCTCGACCATCATCCATGAACATGGGCGAGTTGCCTGAGTGTTGGATTGCTCCGCAACAACTGGGGTCACGATAACGGACCAAGTATCCTCTCCATCTGCCCGTGGGACACGAGGAGCTGGTTGCTTAGTAGAACCAGCAGTCGAGCTCGGGGAGGACGGAAGGAAAGCGACCGGAGAAATGAGGAAGGAGTGAGCAGTAAGCGACATGAAGGGTATGGACTGAGGAGATGGATTCGAGCAAAGCCTGGGCATAACGGTACGTTAGGAGGGACGAGAAATCTGTTGGCGATGCTGATCAACGTACATGATGATAACATCCAAAAGCTTTTGCACAAATTGCGGAGGGAAGAAACCTCGCCAGGATAGATGGGTTATGCCGCCGATGAATGTATTCGGAGGAGGCTCGTAGACGGCGATGTATGGATCTACGCTATCGTTGACTTGCAGTCTACGAAGGGCATTTGGTGTGAATAGATCCGTTGGCAAGGCATGTCAAAGAGCAACGGAGCATACCGCTGCGAGCCAAAACCAGCCATCCCAATCCATTCAAATAGAGCCGTAGCGTCTTCATCCCAGTCTTCGATCTCATCTTCAACATCGCTTTTGCTGACACCAGGAGGACGGGAGTTGAGTTGGGGACGGTGGGTTAACTGCACGGCCGGTATATGTACACTTCGCGTCTTCTCGATAGTAGCGAATGTAGATTGACGTGATAATCCGCTTAGACCATCTGTGACAGGTGAATCGATGAGAATCAACCATGAGTTCGCCTGGATGTCCAGGAAGTATCTATACAGACTGAAAACGCACTCGGTAAGGCTGTTTCTTCAGTGTAGACGAGGACATCCCAAGTCCGACCTCTTCTGGAATCCCAGGCTTCGATGGCCGCATTGCGTTTCCCCACATTCGTTTCGGATTCAACGTTCTTTTGCAAGGGGATAGTGATGACTACGCTAGGAAGGTTAGCTCAAAGTAGAGGTTACGTGAGGATAAAAGATAGCGTACCATATTGTTCTGGACAACCTTTGAACGCCAGCTTTTTGCCCACTAAGCGGAGGCCCTCATAGGTGTCTTTACACACACATAGGGTGAGGACACCTCGTGTATCGATACACCATACATCATCGTCCTGCGGTTGTGAGCAGAGAGATATGAAAGGTCTGGCCAACGGTGGGATCGAAAGGCCAAAACAAGGATAGCAAAATGCAAAGTGCAGCCCCGTTAGCTAAGTGCAAAGACGCGAGACATAAACAGGTACAGACCTTTCTGGGTGGCGTTCAAGACAATCTTCCGCCCATTGGACAATTTGCGATAAGCTCGCTCCACCACTGTACCAAGAAGAGATTACCCCCGCAAGCACCGTTTCCAGGATATTGGCATCCCCAGTGTCGTCGGCATTGGGGGATCTCGAAGGGATTAACACATCGATCTGAGACAGACAGAAACCGAAAACAACACAGTTTAGAGTTAGACTTAGCATTTTCAATGGGTATGCAGATGCAACAATAGAGAATGCAAAGGAGGTAAGAAACGAAAACTCCGGATGCATTTGATGAATATCTAACATCCGAACACCGGGAGCGAAGGGATTCCTCTTGTCGAATATGCGATCTTCGATCGCAGAAGCGGAGACAAAAGGATATGGTGTCGAGATGCCCGGATGTCCAAGTCCAAGTCCCAATGCTCTAGAAGCCCGGTACGTCGAGCTTCGAAGGGGTAAACTCTTGCTTGTCCAAGGCCGGTTCCACAAACAGTCCGAGTCGAGACATAGCTATCTCCCAATGGAGGGTGTTTCATGACGGCATAGGCATCCGACGTGCCTTATCCTCGCAAGTTACGGAGGCGAATGGATGCGAGAAGAACGAATGTTGACTCCAACACCCACACTAGGTCGCATATATCGTTCATATATGCTAAACCAAGCCAAAAGGTGCATGCATGCATTCTGATGGAGAACATTCCTCAAGGCGATAGATATGCAACGAACAGAGAAACGAAAAAATCAACCATGGAGATGCAAAGAAAGTTCGAGTCCTGACCTGTTGGGTAAACGGATGCGCCATAGCCCAATGGGCCAAGTCTTTTGGGCTGTCTCCTGTTGAAATTTTCATATGTCTGTTTTCGGGTGGTACGGAGGTCATGGTGGTAGGAAACAAAGAATGGGTTTCAGCAAAAGAGCCGCGTCTCGGAATGAAAAGATACCCTCCGAACTGATCGTCGATCACACTAACCCTTACAATGGACTCGGCGTATTGTTTTATGTCTTACATCCCTAATGCATTATAGATGATTGCGTATGTGTTACAGCGGTATTTTGTATGTTAGCAAATGAGTACGTCTATGGAAAGCGAATCTAAGAACACCCGAATCTCCCAACAGGATACAGCGAATTTAGGCCAAAGGAGCCTTGACGTATTTCCTGCGGTACTTGGAGTCAACACTGTCGAGGTAGTAAGCACCAGGCCAGATGTTGGAAACGGAGCCCTCGGGCGTGTAGGAGACAGCGTTGTGGTTCTTCTCACGAAGCTAAGAAAGTCACGAGAACTCATCAGAACAACCGAGGAAATATCTAGATAACACAGGAATACTCACAGCAAGGGCATCAACGAAGTCCTGGCAAGGAACAACGTCCATGCTGGCAAGTCGTTGGAGCAAGTCCATCTTCTCCTTGATCTCCGAGGTGTCACCCTTCACGCGGAAAGTGAAGAAGCTGGCGGCGCAGCCACTGCCGAAAGCGAACATGCTGACACGCTTGCCCCGGAGTTGGGTGGGCTCCACGCTCGAGACGAGGGAAGCAAGGCAGCCGTAGAGGGAGCCAGTGTACATGTTACCAAGGCGCTTCGAGCAAGCCATGGCAGGGTCAGTCTTTTGTTGGAAAGACTTCTTCGAGGCGGCGATGAAGGTCTTCTCGACATCCTTGTTGGACAAGGACTCTTTTTGTGAGGCAGAGAGGAAGGCATCACGGTTGGGGACATCGGCGAAACGAGGGGCGTCGGGGTTCGAACGGAAATCGTTGAAGAGCATGCGACCATGGCCCTTCACGGCTTGCTTGCCGTATGGGCTGTGGAAGAGGGCATAGTCGACGGATTCGAGAGAGAAGGCAGCCTTGGGGTCTGCTGGCTTCTCGCCAGCGGGGGCAGAGGTAAGACCGTTAAGCTGAGCGAGCTTGAGAGCCCGGGCAGTCTTCTCGCGGTAACGCGAGTAAGCCTCATCGAGAGCGGCGATATAGGTGACAACCGACACGGGCCCATCAACTTCCGGATATTCGGAGGAGAGGTTGGGCTTGTAGAAGTCGTATGTGTTGGCCATGTGCGTTCCATGGATAGCTAAACAGCAACATCGAAGCGTGAGCAAAACATGCCGGAAACGGAGAACAGAAGGTTAACGGTGAGATCGGATGACCGAATATTACGAGGGGGTGGTAATGATGGCAAAACCGGGTAAATAACTCACGTTCGAACACAATTGGTGCATTGGGGCCGATAAGCATGGCACAAGCGCCAGCACCACCAGCTGGACGAGCAGCGCCTTCAGCGTAGACAGCGATATCACCGGCAACGACGATAGCATTACGACCGTCCCAGGAGGTCGATTCGATCCAGTTAACAGCGTTGAACAGGGCAGCAGTGGAGCCGTAGCAGGCGTTCTTGGAGTCAATACCCTCAATGTCGAAGTTACCAGATTCGGCAAACAAGTCCATGAGGTGGGTCTTGACAGACTTGGACTTGTCGATGATGGTTTCAGTTCCGACATCAATGCGCCCAATGGACATGGGGTCGATGTTGAACTTTTGGAGGAGACCGTCGACAGCTAAGGTCACGTTTAAGAAAGGAGCAACAATATCAGAAAAAGTTTAGCACGTACCATTCAAGGCAAAGGAGTTGATGTCTTCACGGTCATCTGGCCAGGCCATGTATTCCTGACCGAGACCAATGGTGTACTTGCCCTTGGAAACACCGTCGAAGACTTCCAATTCAGACTCAGAAATGCACTAGAAGGAGCGTGTTGAGGTAAGCACGTCGTACGAGGAGAAAAAAGACGCGTTCGTACTCTCTTGGGGAAGTAGACCTCCATGGCGAGGATACCGACATCCTTGGGGCGGGGGATGTCGACGTTGGCGACGTGGGTGGCAACAATGGGGATGGTCATTTTTGCGGGAAAGGTGGAGATGGTGGTGGTCAAGAAACAAGAAGAGTCTGGAGGGGGAGTAAGGAACGACGAGGCAGAAGACGAACGAGTTATATAGGAATACGCGAAATGATATGGTGCCAAAATATATTAATCCGGAAAATAATTAATTTCAAAAGGAGTGGTACGATTTGGGGGTTATCAGAGCCTCCGAGCGCGGCTTTTGATTGGCTGCGTCGCATAACCCCTGCTCATTTCCAAAAATCCCTTTTTCTTTTCTTCCTCAGGTCTGAGACACGCCCTTGATTTCATACTTATTACATGCGAACACGCTCGTTGCATCGTTCGATGTTGAACACGAAATATCACGAAAGACAACGACCACAGAATTTATGATAAACATCATCAGGTCAAACTGAAAATTCTGCCGCTTAGGTAGCCTGCGAAGAGATGCGTAACAGCACCCATGCGTCCCATGGGGCACACATGAAGGCTACGTGTATATATCACCGTCGTAAAATCACTCGTCATTGCCATCTTATCATCTTACTCCAGGGATTTGTCGAGCCGTATCTCCATCCTCTGGATACTAGTGTTGGGACTATCAATAGCCACTTGACGCCACTCTTCTGTCGTTCGGTGCATCTCTGAACTTCAAGTTGTGCTAGCAGTGGAAGCGACGAAGTCGGTGTCTGTGATCGGGGATAACCCCCACGTGGAGCCTTCGAACGATCATGGACGTATCTCATCAGGTGCAGTCGTGCAGGCTTCATAAAACGTTGTGAGACGGCTAGAAATCATTGGTCTTTAGCTATTTCTCCAGCTTTTGAGTTTGACATGCTGACGTATAATTCTTGCAGACCAAAGCGCACGAGGCAACCGCACGGTGGTCTTGACCCTTCCAAGCGGTCTCTTTGCACGAGGACGCGTTGCTAGTACCAGCGAAGGTACACAATTTCGAACATCGTGTTCAAGTTCAAGGTATCATAACTTTGAGTTTGTAATCGCCGGTCTACAGCGCTTTTCGCCGGCCATCACGAGGCTGGCCATCTCAATCTCCACCAGGATAGCTTGGCTTCTCGACTACTTAATGCTTCTTGGGCGGCCCAGGGTGGTTCTTCTACTTTGGCTACTTCACCTCGGCCGAGTCTGATACGCATCATATACAACACATGCAACTTACTTATAACCAGCGCCTTTTTCCTCGGTGGTCCATTCTACTCCTGAATATCAAAGTTTCCACTTGCGGCGGCTCGAACCTGTGGGTGTCTGGAACTCGAGTCACATATCATGTCATCGAGTCCTGCGTGAAGCTGCGCTCAGTCTTTCTCCCGAATCTACTTATCAAAGGGACTTGTTCATCTGTGTCTCTGAGTACGTCTCCGACTTGCCACCATCCTATCACTTCCTTCCCTGGATGCGATAATCTTCGTCTATGCTGTGACTTTCCTTCAATTTCTACGCGTTCTGATTATCCATTCTTTGCTCGTCGTCATCTACACCGCCTTAGCACGTCACGCGTCTACAGAACCTTCGCTGAAATTTCGATCAGTATCAGATGTAATGACTTCGGTCGAGCTACCATGCCTTGCATTTATGGAATGCAATGCAATCGCAACCCTTCGTGCTCACCTCGTTCCTCGCTTTGCATTTAACAGCCACCATATCTTGCGCTTCGTCCGTACGCGCGGATCAGTTTGTCACAAAGCCTCTCTTGACGACGCCGTAGCTGGGCTGTAAACTACTACTCTCCATGGATTGCTGGTTCCTTACGGTGTTCCCTCGCGAAACGAATGACATGCTGCGCCCAGAGAAGCCAGCCACTCTTCGAGCTTCGCTTCAGTGTCCCAGGCTTACGTTGTTTCTTCAATTGACCAGTTGTCCTTATTCGCTTTCCTGCGTCGACACTTGAGGTACCCGCTCAATCCGATAACCTCAGTCGAATTCCCCACCTGATCTCTCGGAGCCGTCTATCACACCGAGTGCCCATGTCTAGATCCTGATACAAGTCGAGGTCAGACATACACCCACAGCCATGCCTTCAGATAGCACATATAAGTATCTCGGTTAGCGCCACTGTGGTCTCGTTCGGTATGACCATGCCATTCGCGCGGAGATGGCTCACCTCTGCCTTGCTTTTCGCTCCGCTCTTTGACGCCCACTTGCATCGTCGTGCCGGTATGCACAACGTGACGATAGACGATGAAACAGGGGATGAGGCTAGTCACGTCCTTCCAGTATATACCCCCGCGACTTGGGCTCAAGGCTCTCGATGCCCCAAATGCTACCCGTTCGATGCGTCCCAGAGCCATGGTGGGACCTGGCACGATTACACGTGGATACCAACAAGTACCGTCCCGGAAGGTAGTGTTGAGTTTAGCTTCTCAGGTATGCATTTGAGCTCTAACTTGAACAAATGACATACTAATCTGTCGCCATCTATCCGTCATCTTCAAATAACCATAGGCGTTTCTATCTATCTGTTTTTCAGCATCGTTAATCACGTATCCGATCCGTTCGACTGGAAAGCCGACTATGTCATCTATATCGATGGGAACTATGTTTTCAATTACGTCCACCAACCAGACCCCCAAGATTCAAGGGAGGTTCTCTATCAATTCTTGATATATGCGAACGAGACACTGGACAATCGGAATCATACGCTGAAGCTCCAGGCCAATCCAACATCTGTCGAACCCATCCTACTGCTCTTCGACTATGCCGAGTATACGATGTTGTAGGTCTAAATCATTGTTGAATGAAATTTGATTGTTTACATCACATTCTGTCGCAGGTCCGATGACGCCGGCGAAGAAATCACACATACTGAAGCTGTGCCAACTACTACCACCTCTGCGAAGGCTCATTCAAGTATCCCCTCCAGGAGTGCAAAGAGCCATCACGTACTGGCTTCCACCACACCTCCCTCAGTGACTTCGCCATCATCAACCACTGACGCAGCCTTACCCCAGCCCCCGGACGAAGCTGATCCAACCACAAAGCAAACCTTCAACGTGGCAGCCATCATCGCCGGGACACTTGGTGGAATCTCCTTCCTGATGTTCGTCGCGATCGTCTATATTCTGGTGCGACCTTATTCCTATGTTTGGGAGAATGTGTTTTGTAGAGTGGTTCGTGACAAAGAATCTGCGGAGGTTGAGGATGCTTGTGTGGAGGTTGGGAACTCTGAGTCGGTGTATTCTCAGTAGCCTCTTGATAATGCTTACGGACTTTTGGAAGCATCCAGCGGTCTGACGCTCGGGACGATGTCCATTGAATACCGTTCCTCTGTGTGTTCATTCACGTATACTCTATCCCAGCTGGATCTGCCCAGATTTTCCCCAGTTTAGACCCATCTCAATAGTCCCTGTAATTATCGGGGCTATTTTGGGAGGAGTAATTGTCTTGTTGGTTTGCGGTGCCATTCTTGTTTGTTGCCCCCGCTTGAAACGTGGACGCAACGCCTCTTTGTATCCGTACCCGAAGGAGACCTTGCCTCGGCCAAGCTTTCGTGCATCCCGCTGGAAAGCGATGCGAGTCCAACTGATAAAGGAAAGTTTGGACTAGGATTTGACACTTCCACTAGGGAAACTCCAATAAGTAGACCGGAGGCATCAGTCTACTACCCGGTAATCTGACGATTCAGAAATGGCGGGAGGAAGGTAGAAGTGGGAATCGGAGAGAGACAGCTAGAGGAGTTCGCATTTATATGAAGACGTAACGCTTAACCCCCTCCCATGGGTCAGCAGACCCCAGTTGCCTCAGTGTCACTACGACCAGCCGATGGCGCACCCCTAGCTCAGTCTCCTGATCAGATCCGAGCTCAGGACATCCCTTCAACGTAGCAGCCATCATTGGTGGAAGTGGCCTTCCTGATGTTCGTCGCGATAATTTACATGTTGGTACGACCTTATTGCCCTGTTTGGATGATAATGTTTTACCCAGTCGTACGTGGAAAAGAATACGAGGAGGCGGATATTTGTACTGATTTAGAATCAGTGTAAAGGCAGTAGGATCCCCTATTCTTTGGGGACTTGTTACTAGCCCGAATCTGATGCATGGGGCTGAGAAGATATCAGTGGGTACAGCCTTATGTTGGTCGCCTGGGGTAGGTCGGCGCCGACTCATTGTTTCGAACGTATTGGTCTTCACCTGACCTTCCCCCCTATCACATCCCGTCCGGGCGTCGACCCCAAGGTCGCGTTACGCATCAGTCAACCCGGCTGCGGGGCTCAAATTGGGGGGGGGCGCGTAATTTATTCGGGGGTGACCTGACATCAATTGAAGTAGTCAAACATAAGAAAGTACTTGAGAAGTTGACTCGGATTTAACCACCCTGACACCCTTTCCCCTAACCACATCTCCTGTCCAATGTCATCACGTCTACATCGTAGTGTTGAGCGCTCAATAGTGTTGCGAGAAAAACCTAGGGTTTTTCACCGACACACTTTTTCACCGTTAGTTACCGGTTCTTTAGGGGTTAGTTACCGGCGCTTAGATGGACCCAAAAATTCGAGTGTTAATAACTTACCACGTGACACTGCTGCCATAATCAAATACGCCCCCTGAGCTTATTTTGAACCGATTCTGAGGGGTCAAAAAATTGGAACAGCGTATGTTGCTCAATATCATTGTGATCCAATTTCTTATAATCTCAAAAATTTGAGCTTATTTTGGTCCTATTTAAACTTCTCTGGTATATTGAAAATACACTTTGGATATGCTCACAGAAAATACCCTGTTCCAATTTTTTCACCCCTCAGAATCGGTTCAAAATAAGCTCAGGGGGCTTATTCGATTATGTCAGCAGTGTGATAGCCCCTGACCGCGTTTTCCATCTTTCTTTGTGAGAGATCGTCGAAGTTCATGGTGTTACCATTTTAATGTACATAGTCATCGGTAGTTTCTCTGAGGGAGAGCTTGACCTGTAAGAATTTGCGAAGGCTGAAGGATTAAATTTTGGAGGCTGCCCAGAAGTGGGTCAGAAACTGCATTGACCGTGAGAAGATACTACTGACCGTGAGAGCGGCGATGAGCCACAAGCAAATCGCTGCGACATCTGACTGACTCACTTGGTATCTGCCTTCTTCCAAAAGCACCAAACTATTCCCTCGCCTCATACCAGCAATTTTTCTTTGAACGCGACAATGGCGTTGTCGCGGTGGCGAAATTTGAGAGCCCCTGAGACCTAAAAAGGAAATTTTGGCATCACGTGTTTGATAGGGGCTCAATTTTACCCCGGTAATTAACTGGTTCTAAACCTCGACCTCGTACTCAGGGGGTATGTTACCCGGTATCTTACAGGGCGGGAAGTTTTTCTCGCAACACTAGCGCTCAATGATTGATTTCATGTCTGTCTGCTTCATCTCTAAAGCAGACTTCTATTCGCTAGCGGGCTGGGCGTCACATCAGATGTGGTTTTCTCTGATGACCAGCGAAGTTCAACAACGGTGATCTGGCAGATGTGCGATGCTTTTGGGTATGCTTTCTTGTAACGTAATTGGAGTACACTTTCACTGTTTCAGTACTGATATAAAGGGGGAAGAATGACGGTCTTTGTACCCAGACTGGAGCCGATGCATTTTCCCCTTGTCGAGTTTGTACAGTCTGTTGTAGTGCTCACCCTCCTGCCAGGGGTGGCATTATCAGCTCTCCTCAGGAACACGACAATAGACGATGCGGACTCTTCCTTCATGTATACCCCAGTGGGAATCTGGACTCATGGAACCCAGCTTTTTTCCAACTTGGATCCATCTCGACTTAATGGAGGCAATGTACACGCTCTTTCATCACCAGCCAACGCCTCTCCAATACCTCAGATATCGATCACTTTCACGGGTGAGTGTCTTAACATTGTCCTTTATATCGAAGATGCTTACTTTCCCAATTACCAGGCATCGCCATCTACGTCTTCTGTGTCATTCCAAATAGATTAGAACCTTCATCGGACGCCGCCAACTTTGTCAAATACCAACTCATCTTGGATGAGGACTTTTCAGCTCAGTATCGCCACGATCCCAACCTAGAGGAGGAATTTCTCTATAAAATACTTGTTTTCTCAAAGACAAACCTTGAAAACAAACAACACACATTCCAGTTACAACCCCTGCTTGACGAGGGGCGAGGGGTTCTCCTGTTGTTCGATTGTATCGTAATCACCGAATTGTGCGCCTTTTTCTCCATCTTCCTGCTTAGATAGGATAATCCTAATGGAAATATTATTTTTATTCTAGTAATGGTGATGAAATGATAAGCCACACTTCACCTGCGACTCGCCCCTTACAACTCTTACCACAAAGCTCACAAAGCGCCCCTCAATCAGTCCCTATCGCCACCCTAACGGAGAACGAAACACCAGCTACGCTACACAGCCTTGCAAATCCACCCCCATCCCGACTTTCGGATGCGAGACCTTCACAAAGTTCTCAAAGCACCGGACGCACAGTTGAAGATAACTCAACATCATTCTCAGGCAGGCCTACTACTACTTCCCTCAACCCTCCCCCTCGTTCTACGGCATTGGCGTCTATAAATTCGGCATTCAAAATCCTTGTCATTTTCGGAGCTACTTTGGGCGGAATGATTGTCTTCCTGGTCTTCGGTGCCCTCCTTTTCTGTCATTTCCGCAGGAAACGTAGGCGCAACCGTACTTTATATCCTTACACAAAGGAAATCTTGCCTTGGCCAACCGTACGCCCAGCTGTTTCACCTTTTACAAGGATTAGCGATGCTAGTCCAAATGGTCGAACGACCTTTGGGCAAGGATTTGACTCTCCCATGACGGAAACTGGTACACCAGACACACCTGGTCCACTACAGCTCAACGGAATGGCTGAAGCGAGGAGCCATTGGGAAACGGAGAGATGGAGGTTCCGACCCTTTTACGAGGACTTTCCCCCTGACTATAGGTCCGTAGAGTAGAGTAGAGTAGAGTGCTAGCCTTCTACCTCACTCTGTTCGACACTTTATATACCCATGATGAGACGATCGATTTTTTTTTGCTTGTTATTATGTAAAAGTAAAACCGAAGAAACTACACAAGCTTGCTCAGACGGCCCCTCGCATCGGATTCCACCCCAGCTCCCTCGTTATCTGAGTCATTGCCAGCTGACGACGCGTCCCTATCTCAGTCTCCTGATGGCCCTGATCCGACTTACAGAACATCCCCTCAACGTAACCGCCATCATTGGTGGAACACTGGGTAGCATTGCTCTCCTCATGTTCGGTGCAATAACGCGATTTCCGGCTCGTGTTCGTGGGAGTGTCCTGTGTCGATTCAGACTTGGAAAGAAAAAGGGGACACTGAAGATCTTTGTATTGCGTTTACCCTAACTCGGTGCGTTTATATCCATAGAACTCGGCGGCGAGAGTATTGTAGTAATTCATTAATCACGGTCGGTATAGAGAAGATATCGACAGTGGGTATGGGTACACCGTCGTCACTTACTATCTCAGGTCGAAAGTGGACGTGTTGACACGTTGATATCCACCTCCGAGCCGCCATATGGTCAGGCAGTTTCAAACTTCATCATATTCACGTCGATAACCGTGTATCTCAAATTCATGTCAGCTTCTTCTGTCGGTCTAATCATCGCCCCGAAGCAACGACATTCGACTCAAGTACACATCATCCATCAGGATCTGATAGAAGAAGTCGAACGCACAGAAACAATCCCAAACCACTCAGCTGTCCCCTCCCTTTACCCCTAATCTCATGCGACGATCTGCCAACGAGGGACGTAGCATCGATTTCGAGGCCACCAAATTTCTCAGCCGCTTGCTTCAAGTTCAATAAGCAAGGGGAATTAATTGGTCCAACCGTTGCGACTTGATACGTTCGTTCTGATGTCCAGCATCCAACAATGATGGATGATGCATCCATGCCTTCTGGGTGCAATTACCTTTCGAATCGTCGAATCGTCGTCACGGTATCCCTATAAAGGGATGCTAGGGCAGGGCGGAGGAATATCCTCAGCTCAAGGCTTAAGCATGGTTCACTTTCCTATCTCCCTTTCCCTCCGACACGCAGTCGCTCTCGCCTTCCTGCCAGTAGTAGCGTTTTCAGCTCTTCTGCCCAGAAACACCACCATAGACGACACCAATTCTCTCTTCACTTACTCCCCAGTCACATCATGGACCAGTGGAACTCAGATCCTTTCCGCTTTGGACGCATCTCAACTCACTGGTGGGACAGTACACGCGCTTTCAGTACCAGCCAAAGCTTCCCCAGTTCCTCAAGTTTCGATAAATTTCTCAGGTGATTCGTCTTCCCATCAAGCTTCCTTTCTCATTGACTGATAGATACACGTTCAAGGCACCGGCCTTTACATCTTCTGCGTCATACCGAATAACTTACGGCCTTCCACTTCCACAATCAATTTCGCCAAATACCGATTCCTCTTGGATGGATCTCCTGCTCAGTTTCGGCATGATCCAGACTCGCAGAAAGGGTTTCAGTATCATACACTCGTTTTCTCCAAGTCGAATCTTGCAGATTCGCAGCACACGCTACAAATACAGCCCCTGCTTGACGAGGGGCGAGGAGTCCTTCTTTTGTTCGACAACATAATAATAACTCAATCGTGCGCTTGTCATGTCCAGCTTTCTGATTTTTCACTTGACCCTAATTGTAGTCCTACCCTAGTGTGGATGATCAAATAATTCAGCGTCCATCCACCACTTTTCGGCCTCCGACCTTACAACACTCACCGCAAAGCTCACAACAAGGACGCGGGACCCAGATCAACTTGCAGGATGAAGCCCCTCAATCGGCTCCTATCAACGCCGCACAGAACGCAGCCCAATTCCAAACGCAAACGCTATCAGACGGTCTTTCAAACTCCCCCGCATCTCCAACACCTGAGGCTCAAGCCGCGTCTATTCCTCTTTTTCAATCATCACCGCCGTCGAAACCTTCCTCGGGCGCATCGCTCGAATCTCCGAGTGTCAGTTTCACTGTCGAACATGGTTTGACAACGTTCTTTTCAATCATCCCCACCGCTACTTCATCGCCTCCTCCTCCCTCGACATCATCCAATAAACCAACATCAAAATTACCTGTTATCATCGGAGGCACGATAGGAGGAATAGTATGCTTGCTGGCATGCGGCGCAGTTGTCTTCTACTGTCGTAGAAAGAAACACGGACGCGGAGTAAACGTTGGCATTCCACGCATTCGGGGGTTTACAGTGCCTTGGGGAAAGTTCCGCCCATCTGTGTCGCCATTCACAGCAAGTATCAACGACGGAGAACGATCTAACCACTCTTCTGATACTGGTAGAGCAAAGACTGGACTTGGCCTTACCTCCGACGTCATGGACATTAGTAGGCCAGGAGCATCCCGAGCCGGTGAAGTGATGAGAGGAAGGGATGCATGTGAGTCGGACTTGGACGTGGAAATCGAAGAGAAATGGAGGACGCAGAGTTTGGAAGACGAGCTTCCCCCAGACTATAGATCAGTCGAGTAGTCTCTATTCTCTACCCTTACGACTCTATATTTGTTCGTTTTGATGCTCTATCTTCCTCCTAAATCGACGGAGCCCCTGATTCTCCTGAGATCGGGGATTGATTCAGATTGGGAAGGTTTGATTCAGTTTGAGTCCTTCCCACAGCTCATTTCCGTACGACGGCCTCATCAACACGGTCGCCCAGCCCCGTTGATATCAAACGCGAGTCCTTCACCCTTGTCGCATCAACGACGAGCTTTGAGACTTGCTGGGCTGTCTCGCTGGCAAGCATCCCGGTGGTAACGCATCGCCTGCGGCCAGGAGGATCGCTCGAGGTAACATGTCTCTAGCGCAATGTTGTTTTACTGGTGGAAATCTTACTTTTTCGGCTGCCCGTCAGCTTCAGGTCCCAAACCATGTCTCTGATGATCATAATGGCCCCAACTTGCATCAAATGGAAGAAATTTTCAATCTCGAGTAGCATGGGATGCCTGATGAGCCCAACGGCGACCATTAGAATCCTGCGTGCGACGTGGGCTATCATGAAGGCACAAATGCCTATCGCATGGCACAAGTGAGCGGATAGCCAAGTTAAACGGACGGGCGGCCTGGAAACATGGTGTCGCGATCACGTCCTTGCCATGATACCAACAATTCAGCGCTTGTATTCGGTCGAGACAGATCACCTCGATACCTGTGCTATGTATAAGCTCTCTTCTCTCGGAGGCATCACCGTGGCTGGCCCATACAAGTCCCTCTATCCTATGCCTCGATTACCGACTCTCTCATGTCCTTCCTCTTCCATGTACTCCGAACATCCCTCCTCCCCCTCCTCATGATACTTGCCCACTTCGCAGCGGCTGCTCCACGGAATGTCACTATCGACGATGAGTATGGAGATGAAAGAACCTTGGAGGTGCCACGGTACGCTCCAGACGGTGGATGGGCTCAAGGCTCTGGATGCCCTGGCTGCCTGCAGCTCGATGATAAGAGCCGGGCAATCCGTGGAACCTGGCACGATTCCACTCATCACCCAAACGACCCTACCCGCAACATAACATTCAATTTCAATGGTGCGAACCACTGTGCGTGCCTGATCCGGTTTTTGTTGACACCTCCTCAGGCTCAGCAATATACGTGTATTGCATTATTGCAAACAAGTATAAGGAAGGCGTAGACACTCTAGCGAGCTACACATTCACAATCGACGGTGACCTCGTTGGTCGGTTTGACCATGCCCCGGAGGACACGCCAAGCTTTTACTACAATTCTCTGGTTTATCATAATTCTTCCATCCCCCCTGGGCCCCATACTTTCTCCTTCATCGCCGATTCACAAGAGAACACCACCCTAATCCTGTTCGACTACGCCCAATACACGTATGTTGCCTCTCCTGCCATAAACAAACATGCCTCACTCAGCATTCGTTATTAAAGTGTGGAGATCGAAGATCCGCCCTCAAACGTTGCGGCTAACTCTCCAACAAATACCACCCAGACTCTCGACACAAACACAACGGACACGACGACGCCAATGGGTCGGCAGCCCAGCACTCAGCAAATCGCAGAAATAGTCGCTGGCGTCTTGGGAGGTGTTTCGGTGGTTGGGCTTGGTTTTATCCTCTACTTGCTGCGCCACCGCATCCGTCGAAAGAAGTCGATCGATCAGAACCCAGAAGCTGCCTTGCGCGCTCGTCCCACACGACCAACCGTCTCTACTTCGCCCGCAAACAGGCCCGACCCACCTCGTCAGCCCAGCAACCCCGGTCCAGACGCCATCACGCCCTTCCTAGCATTCACACCGTTCCAACCACGTCCTGAAAAGGGCTCTCAGGAACACTTGGATTTGTATGCATCGACCAGTCCTTCTACCGCCCCTCCGCCATCCACACCCACAAGCAGTAGCAATAGTGGACCTTCTTCCCGCCCTCAAGTGTCCTTAGAAAATCGTCGACATCCTCCCCAGAGGAGCCGTGATCACCCATCCGATTCGCGTCGCCGCCGGAGACGACGGTTTGAAGAATCAAGTAGTGGGACCTCGACTACCCACAGTAGTGGCCGCTCAACTGAATCTCGTCCATCTGGTCATACTCATCGAACCAATTCGCCTCGAGGGCGACCGGGCGCATCTGGCTCCACTGGGCGACTACACGGTGTGTCCAGTCCGTCTCCACTTGGACCAGACGCCGACGAGGTCCCGCCACCGAGACGCCCCCGTGCCAGCCGCCATCACTCAGATGACCGGCACTCACCTCGACGCGGCGCGGGAGACGAGCTATTGGCTCTCAGGCGTGAACTTCATGATTTGCGAGAGCAGCAACAACTAATGATCTCCACCTTACAACCTGAACAACCGCCACCCTCGTATGACGACCCACCGACGCCGGGTGGTGGACCACGATAACCATTTATTATCATTATTCACTTTTGGTAGTTTCTTGGCCTTCACTGTCGGTCATCTCGCGTAGTCAACCTACAAGTGCGCTACACGGGTCGCAATTTTTGGGTGTTATCCTAATGTATCCATATAGAACAATTTATCTGAGTTGTATTTCACAGCTGTGGGCTTTTATGTATGTTGACTAGTAGAGTAATTTAAACGGGAGTATTTGGTGTCGGATAGCTGGAGAACGTCAATATAATAATACATCATATGGTCGTTGTGTAACTACGAATACAATTACAGCGTGTACCTGTAACCACTCCATTCATCTCCTTTAGCCCTCTTTGCCTCGACCACAGATACATATCTCCCATTCTTCTCATCCTGTGAAACTTCCGTCTTGACAGCTTCAATAATTTCATCGCGTTCACCGCGATCTCGGCGTTGGTTTTCCCGCGCGAGGAAGAACCTGTATATAACCGAGAATACAATGCCAAGAGCAATGTACATCAGTACTAGGCCATGACCAAGGGGATACCAGGGTCTGTCTTCGCTGCGGTACTACGAGAATAGGGCGAGCGTGTCAACATACTGCGGTGTCGAGGAAGGACCGAGCAACGTACTACATTGGAGCTGACTGCGCCGTTGATGTTCCCACTTGAAGGGGGATCAGAAGACAAGGATCAGAAGAGGTCAAAAATACACTCACAAACTTATCGTCATGGCGAGAGACACGCTTCGCTTGTATGATCCTTCTACGTTATTCGATACCCAAGCTCTGAGAAGGTCGAGTTAAACTGTGATTGAATCAACGAGATGTTCGAGGCGAAACCTACATTGTATTTGCTAGCAGAAATATACGATGATCAGAGTTCACCTCCACAAATGGAAAGCAATCAAAACAACACTTACGGATAACAGGATATATTCCGCTAACAGTCAGTCAGTCAATAGATTTTTCATCATGAACGTGAAGGGATCTCACCATGTAGCCAAGTATACGGCAAAGTAAGATAAGGCAGCGTTCCGAGATGCGATGAGGATGATGTACCCAGCTCCACCTAATCAGCAATTTGTGTACGTTCATTTAGATGAACAATCATGCATGATCAGCTCCTTGCCGCAGCAACGAAACATGTTCCATACCTAAGCAGAGGAAGCCACTGCATGAATGTTATTAGCGCGAAGAAATCAATCAGGACGAGCCCGTATCACTTACATATTTAGCAGACCACGATGTCCCCACCTATCTGCGACAAACCCAACGCAACAGGTGATGATACACGCGAAAACGTAGACAGGAACGGTCAGCAAATTAGCAGGTGTTGCTTGGTATCCTGACATTAAGTCTATCAGATGGGTCCCTTGACACCGAAAGCGGATGATATCTACCGAGCTGATGTCAAAAGCAAGCGGTGAGTGAGAAGGCGGGACCGAAGGAACCACTGTACGAACCTGGTTGATGATACTAGGTAGGAACAGTGAGAATGCATAGAGGGGCATATCACATCCAGCATAGACCATCACTGCGTTGGCGGAGGGGTGTCACATTCAGGGAACTCGTAGGGATTCTAAACGCTTACTGCCAACCCAAGTCTTCCAATCAAGGAGACTCTTCCAAATATACTCCATCCTGAGGTTCTCTCCCGCCGCACTAAACTGGTCGTCACTCTGCAACCTGCGGATGACAACCGTGCGTTCGGCTTCTGTTAGGAACTTGGCGTTGTCGGGGAAGTCCTGAATTATCCAGAAAGACATGACGCCTGCGACGACGGTGATCAAACCTTCGAGTATAAATATCCAGGACCAGCCGGGTTTTCCGCCGACACCATCCATGTTATTTATCGCCGCCTATGCGAAGGATGACATATGAGATGAGAAAGAGAAGGAACATCCATACCGCTAGAAGACCTCCGAACGCTCCTGATACGGTCGCAGCTGAGAAGAAAATAGCAGCACCTGAGGTCCGGGGACGACGCGATGAGAAAAGGTGACAGGAACGAGCAAAATTATAATGTAAACCTACGCAGTCCGAACTCTGATCGTTTGTACCAGCTAAAATAGTGTTCTTGAGATGAGGTCATGGTGCGTTCAATCAGAACTTACCATGAGAGGTAGTAATTCACTCCAGGGAACAGACCGGCCTCGAACATTCCCAGTAACCATCTCATACCTACCGATGAGATAGTCAGCTCTGGGTGTCGGGCTGTGGTAACGAGGTTACAGAACTGCGCACCAAGTAAGCCTCCGTAATTCGTAACTATGCCTTGGAGAGTCTGCGCCAAAATAATTGAGCTATCTATTTCGTCTGTAAAGAAAGAAATTCTAACCATCATGACGCCCCATAGTAGCATCAGACCTGATAGCCAGATGGAAGGGCGTAACCGTTTCAAGAAAACATTGGATGGAACCTAAAAGGCGCTTTCAGCCGGGAAGGAAAGAAGGGGAAAGAGCGGACATACCTCAAAAACAGCGTAGGAGAAGAAGAAGATCGTAAGTGTCAGAAGGTATTGGTCGTCGTTGATGTGGAGATCATCTTCAAGGTGGTACAACTGTGAGTGAGTTAGCATCATCGTCACACGAGAGATGAGATCTATCCGGCAGACCTTCGCACTGAGGGGACAAGAGGATAAATCGTTTTGGTCGGAACAATACAGGAAACTTCCACTTACTTCCCAATTGAAGTTCTATCTGTAGGAAGCTCAAAGCTTAAGTTACGACCTCATGGAGACGGCGATGTACTGACCGAGGAAGCTGAGCAGATAAAGCAATGATAACCAAGGGATGAGCCTGAGATCGATTTTCCGTAACAACTTGCGCTCATCGACATCACTGGTATCAACATGAGCATTGTAGAGAGACGCTCCGTCAGGACCGATGGAAGCTTCTTGATCCAAAGTCGAAGATGCAGGTGACTTTTTCAACTCCATATCGTTGCGAGCGAATAGCAGAGGTAAGGCTACTGCTTCTGGGGTACACTGTGGTGGAGGAAGAGAGGATAAAGCTCCAATCGAACCCGCTGATAGCACCTTGGACCGCCCTTTGTATCAGTCATCTTTGTATCGGCTTAACGGCACGTATGGCACGATGCCGTTGGTGTAGGAGAAGGATAGTGCCCCATCCAGTGACATTCGTGCTACGTAGTTCGCCGTCAAGACACGTGAGGTGGTCGCATCCCCATATCAGAGGTAAATATATACGAGGGTGGTCGTATGTTGAGAAAAGCTCCGCTTGGAGATAATAACAGATTATCCCAGCACAACCACCATGCGTGAACTGTTATCTTTCTCTCTGGGTATGAACGGTTGGTATCCTCTTTGAAGGGTGTCCCAAGCAGCAGGTTGAGAAGCGCGTCCGTGAAGCCGAATAGCACAATGTCGGAGAGCATATGTCAAGATTGAGACCACGAAGAACTTGATGAAGAAGCAATAAAGAAGAGAATTCAGAGTCGTAGTTTGCTAAATGGAGAAAATATGAACGATCAAGCCGGCAAAGCTTTACAGCATCGGGTGGGGCCCCATGTATCCGTCCATCACCTTCAAGCAAAGAGTCGGGCGTATGTGATGGCACAACGCAAGTGGGTTGACAGAGGTGGAAGCAAGACGCCAGACTGAGATACGGAATGAGAGCACGCAAGGAGGGCCAGTAGTTGTGCACCGCGTGCCCTCATGATGGACATAAAGTGGTATTGATATCGTCACTTCTGATTGGCGCAACATACGGGTCCACATGATGCGCAATGCATAATAAATAGATTGCTATTATTAGCAGGACATTCTTTTCCTATTCATGGAGTGTGGGGAAGTGCAATTTCCTGTCCCAGGTTTTCCGGCGCATTGTAGGGAAACGTCCCGGTCGCGGTAACGGGATAGGTACGAGCGGAGGAAGCAGTTGTGGTCGGTTCAATGGAAGAAGCTTGATGGGCGCTTAGCTGGTGAAGCCGTGGGCGCTTCTGAGTTGCTTTCTGAGTTGGAACTGACTTGATGTTTTTGTGGTCCCTCGAGGCCTCATACGATCTTGCCACCATTCAACAGCGTCCGATGTTACCTCGAACGTGCGTTCAATCCCATTCTGCTGTCAAAAAACGACTGACATGCTGTCCTGCTTCATTGCAGAGATTTCATTTCAGCCAGGGTTCAAAGATCTCCTACGTTACCCAATTGCCAGTGCTTTCCACAATGTTTCCGGGTCGATCGGAAAGAGAAAGATGTGGACCTAGGGCCTAAGATGCCCTTGATCATGATCGCGCCGCGACGCATACGATTCCAAGGCCAGCGAAGGCAGAGGCACATCGCGTCGATGTCGTGCTCGAATCCTCATTGAAGTCTTGATCCGAGCCCCGAAGCAACCGCAACCTCGTTCATATCGGCCGCTGCAATTCCGAGCGTACCTTGCCAAAGCTCAATAGACGCGAGGCTACCATGTGTAGGGTTGTTAGTATGATGAAAAGCTCATGTCGTGCTTCTTCGTGCTTTGTCGAAGACAAGGGAGGTGGGCTTAGAGATAATCCGCCCGGCCGGATTTTGGAGTATCTTCGACGAACAAGTTTGGTCGGCGCGAGGGCGGGGATGCGCGCTTGCACTTGAGCTTCAGGTGGACCATGGTCTTAGTCAGGACCAAGGTAAATCCGCCATGGCCAATGTCGATATATTAGGCGTCGATCGCGAGGTTGACACCGGGCATGATGCATGGACGCTGTCCATACCAAGGGTAAGCCAAATGTGATTTGCTTAGCCGAACTAAAACGTCCTTGCTAATTAATCCATTTACCTCCCGGGTCCCAGGTTCACCTTTACGACGCATACGTCCAGCGGCGACGCCTAACAACAGCACATGAAATGATGAAACCGACCATCTAGCGTAGACGGGGGTCAACCAGAATGATTGATGCGAATCAGAATTCACAGCGGCGGGCGGGCGCCGCGTTCCAAAACAACGCTCATTCACTACTACTCGCTCTTGAATCATTCTCTTATCAGTCAAAGCGTCCACCTCAACGGATCATCGCATATGCTCCGTAAACCCATCTCACCCAACCCTTCCCACCACCCACAAACTCCTCCGGATCCGTGGACATAAGCCCACTCAACCTTTACCCCCGCTCAAACTTCCTCCTTCAAGACAGAGAAAGCGTTGCCTGAGCATGAGCTTGCCTCCGTCGGGACATATCCACCCACGAGACGTGTACAAGGACGTCCAAGGAAGACAAAGCAAGAAACCAACCACACGCAACACGCGTCTGATTGATGATTTTTTTTCCCATCAAGACCTCTAAAACCTCCGTAACCCGCACCGCAAGTTGCAATTGAATTCGAATCTAACACGGACGGGGCTAGGAACTCGCTGTTCAGGCCTCAAGCCTCAAGCCTCAAGCCTAGCTGTTGTTGTATGTGTATAGGGCAGGGATAGGTCGGTGGCGTAAAGGACCTTGTCCCGTAACCCGTTCTTTGCGTTCTTTGGTTGCGGTGCTTTGTTCTGTCTCCTCCGAGAATGGATCACCCCCACGATTGACTGTGTGGAGACTTGTTCAAATCAGTTTTGATGTGTTGCCTGGATCTCACACTCGGTGCTATTAGCCATAGTATGATTCTCTGCTGGCCTGGGGAATGCGGGGAAGTTTCTCCAATTGGAAGGTACGTTTCATTTCTCGGGCGTGGGGGCATGGGCTTTAGATCGCTGTTGAATTCCTGTTGCAGTGTAGAGTATGTGAAAGTGGGAAGAAGAGAAACCCATGGGGTACGATATGTGCTGTGCATATGAACGGGAACTCGTTGTTTTTGGCTAGCTTGGAGACGCCCACCCAAGTCCAGAACTTGAAGTTCAAGTTGTAAATGCCTCAGGTCCGTTATTTCACGCATTTAGTAACTGTGGACTTTGTGCTCAACTCAGACTGGTCGTCGTCAATCAGGTATCACGCGTGTCCCCCGTCGACCATTCCCCATTTTCCCTATAGGCTCTAGGTGATTTTTTCGAGCGTTTCGACCCAGTGGCCACAGGAATCCGTTGGCAACCATCTGACAAGCGTCCGGATACAAGCGAACGCACAAAAACAACGTCCACGTATGCAGATTTTTCTTGTCTTCGGAACGGATCGACCGTATCAAAGTCAGTCTACACCACGTTAGCGGGAGGTATGGAGACTTGGGTCCCTTGATTATACTTGATATGGCGAGGTGAGTACATGGTTGAGTGGTTCCGTGGCGCGTGGCTGATCCCGAGGTTAATTTATTGTGTAGCTCTTCAAGTTTGTGAAAGGTGAAAGGAATCTTGGAAGATGAAAGGAAAAGGAAGGTGCTCTATGATTCTATGCTTTTCAAGAGGGTTGGGCGTTGTGGCACCAACGACAAACTGTGAATTCGTACGTTTATTCGTTTTCATGTTCTTCCGAACGAATCTCCATCTCCATCTGCTTCATCATCTGCACAGTGCAGGTCCACCCGGGTTCGGAGTAACCCTTCGATTAAGCTCGAACCTGGGGGAAGAACCTGGGGGAGATTGCTGATCCGGTGTCGGCGAAACCCAGGTACCAAGACAATATCCAACCTGTTCCGTTTTCTCCTTGTTAATCATGGCTCATGGATCATGCTGACGTTGTCTCTTCCCGTGTACTATTAGGAAGAACTCGGAGTATGTGCCCAGCCAGGCACCTTCACGCAGGACGCAGGAAATACAGCCAGGTTCATACTTACGCGTTTACGCGTAAATGGGTGGCTTCGATGCGATTCTTGATTCTTGATTCTTGATTCTCGGAGGTCGGAGCTGAAGCGCTGACGACGTGCTCTCAGCGTGATGATGCTATGGGACAAGCTCGAGACGAGGAAGTGTCATTGTCACTCGGGACCTCGGGAATGTCTGCCGCTTGCTTAATGGCTTTTGTTCTTGGTACTCCCGTCAAAGGCGATCGCCCTACGTGACAGGGATGGCTACGCGAATTCGGCTCTAGGATCATGCTGTTTCGTCTTCAAGGTCAGCGTAGGTTAGGTACGGCGAAACGGGGGAACGGAGAATTACCTCGCTTGTGCCGATGCCGTCCGTCGTTTGTCGTTTGTCGTTTGTCGTTTTTCGGTTCTCATGTCCTATGTCCTATGTCGTGGTGAGCTTGTCTGTTTGCTTCTTTCTTTCTTTCCTTCCGATTCGAAAGGTGGCGCAACTCGGATTTTTGGGTGAAGCTCAGACTCAGACTCAGGCTCTAGCGCAAGCTCTCTACTCCACACATTCGGAATACCTAGAGGTATGATTGAATTGGGTATCATGACATGGGTGAGTTTAAATGTGATCGTTCGACGGGGTTCTAACTTCTACTTCTAACTTCTTCTACTTCTACTTGGACTTCGTTGATGATTGTTTTATATAACATACGCGCACTACTAGGGAAGGATACTCTTCGTGCGTCATCGGTCGTAGAGTACGAAGTTTATCGTGGATTGATCCGTTCTTTGTCCTGCTATGTTCTACGGCCAAGCTATTCCCCCCTTCTTCCTCTTCCTCTTCCTCTTATTCTTATGCTTACGCTTACGCTTACTTTTACTCTAAGTTGACGTGTACATGTTGCGCACCTTGTTCTTTGTTCTCATCCCTTATACCTTCCGGTTTACGGTTTATACGTCCCGTTCCCTTTCATTTCTTGCTTTGTCTTGCGTCATAGGAAATGATATCATCATTTCGACCTTCCACGGAGAACCTGATCCCAATCCGATAAATTGGAGATTGACATACGTTTCCACTCGCTATCCAATGTGCCATAAGTAATCCACCGACACGAGTATTATGACACAAATAATCGGAGCGTCGGTGAATTATTACCTACAAGGAACCACCAGCGTCCGCCTACCCTGGAGACTTCTGGCGCGTGACGCACTCATCGCCTCTCATAACATAAGGAACATAAGGAACATGAAAAGGGATGGGAAATCTGCATCCGAGTAAAGGTAAAAACCTGTTTTTTAAATCTACTAAATATTTCATTTCATTTAAGTATGAAACTCACTAGATATTAAATCGATGACGTCGGGTTTTCGTACTTTGTTCGGGAGGGAGGTCTGGATTCTGTGACACAATGGGACCTTGTTGATTGAGAGATTGGGGGGATGGGTGTCGTAAATGAGGATATGTGTGAGGGTTTACGGCTTGGTTTAAATTTGCGTGGGTTTCCCGTTTGACTCTGGAGGGAATAAGACGGCTGGGGGTGCTAGGGACCGAATAGGAGATCACTAGGGGTTGATCGCCGATCGGGACGTTTGTCTTTATGCGGTAGTCCGTCAAGCAAGGATCGCGTTTCTGTTTGTTACCTTTCGTGGTGTTGGTCCGTCTGGTGCCAGACACATGACGACAAGCGAAATAAGGTTTATGAGAAGACCTAGTTGGATGAATTCATTCGTGTGGGATTTTTGTTTGTTGAAGTACCCGGGAGTTTGGAGATGGACATGAGGAATGTGACTTGGGGATCGTGGACGGCAGAAGCATGGGGGGTGTTGCATGGGGTAGATCTAATAGAGGAGAGTGTGATAGACCGGGTATGTGTAGACCCATTTGGGAGGGGTTACGGTGTATTGGTGTATGGGAAAAGGCGTACGAGTACTGCGGGGTGTAGTGAGGATCCGGAATGAAGGACGTGAAAGGGAACAAGGTCCGGGGTACTGGATTATTGTGGTGAGTTGGGACGGCGGACAGTTTGAAATGATTTTTTAGGAGGTTTGGGGTCGGGCGAGTCGAACTCCCGAGGTTGGATTGGAGAGACGGAATGGGCGGAAGGCCATTGGCTCCCTCTCTCACAAGTGCAAGTGCATACAAGACTGCATGCATGGACATGGATGAGACCCACGCTAATAGAGAGCTACGCTATGCTATACTACGACCAGTTCAAAAGGCGGGGCGGAACATGAATTGAATGGATCCAAGGTGGATGGGGGGATGCTTTTGGAGGGAAAGTGTCCGGGCCGAGCAGCAAGGTACTTCGGAGTGGGCCGGGGTTTGAATAATAACGTGAGGGAACTGGATTGGGCGAGAATTCTCCGTTGTATATTATTTCCTTTCCATCGCCTTGCGCTTCCACCGACTCGCGCCTCTTTTTTGCTGCTACTTCTTCAAAACAAATCCCTTTATTTCCTTTCTTTCTCTTTTCTTCTTCTTCTACTTCTACTACTACTTCTACAATCCAAGCACCCGTAATGGCCACGTATCTCCCCGTCCTGCTCGTCTCGGTCACCACAAACACCGTCCCAGACGACTCGAGCGTATCGACGCTGCCCAGGGCGCAGGTCGATTATCTCTCCCACGAATGGCAGGAGGAGGATGTGTGGAAGTCGTGGAGGAACATGACGAAGCAGAAGAAGGAGATTGCAAACGGCGTCAGGCTGGAGAATGCGAGCTGGAGGACTTGGTGGAAGCAGCGGAACAAGCTCAAGACCGTCACCCCAGAGACGCTCAATTGGTGGGTCCCCCTTGCCTTTCACATTGACCTCTTATTGCATCTAATGTGTATGTGTGCTGGGGCAGGCTCAAGGACTCGGATGTCACCTGGCTCTATGGGCCTCTGCACACCGCCGTCGACTGGGCCCCGCCGTCGCCACAACCCCAGCTCTTTGAACTCGATCCCCCCCTCCTCAACCCAAAGCACAAGCCCATCCTCAAGCACAGGAGCATCAGCGAGCTCCTCACAAGCGATCTCCCCGCAAGCCCCCTCTTCAGCCCCGCAGAGAGCGAGGACGAAGACTCCCCCGCCACCCTCTCTCACCCAGTGCAACCATCATCATCAACCTCACCAGCACACGAACCCGCTATCGATGGCGAAATCGTCACCGGAGCTCCCCTCTCTCGCCCAAGACTCATGCACACAAAGTCAGACACCCATGTTACGCGATGGGGACCAAGCCGGGTCTTCAGAAAGGCATCCCCACCACGCATCGACCCTCATAACGTCAATGCTCGCCTCGCTCCCGATACACAGGCCACATCGATTTCATCGCCATCAACCCCCGGCCCTCTCGTCTCAGGTTCGCCCTCAAAAGGGTCTGTCGCGTTGGCCCTGGACAATGTTTCTCCTCATGGGTAATTATCCTTTCCCTTCCCTCCCCCCAAAAAAAATCCCACTTCTCACACACAATCTTGATGGACATTCCATAGCCTTCCTTCTCACCTCGCCAGCAATAGTGCTGGTGCTTCGACGACTTCTCGACACGATGAGCCAGCAAGTGCCGTTTCTAGCTCCGGTGCAAGCGCTTATCAGACCACAAAGAAAAAACACATCAGTTTCAACACCTTTGTCGAGCAGTGTATAGCCATTGATAAGCCCAAGAGTGAGAGTCCCCGGCCGTTTGAGAAATTGGGCAGCGCGTATGGGTACCCCGGGCAGAGTTGGGAATATGATGAGGGGTGCGTGTTGCCCTTCTTTTCTTCGTTATCCGCTTATCATTTTTGATGTCGCTTGTCTAACTTAATGGCCCCGTCCGTTTCGCTTTTTCGCAGATACGACGAAGACGATGAAGATGGCTATTCGGGAGGAACGTGTGCCATCGAAAGCGATAGTGACAGTGATTACGACAATAACCCTCTTACTTACGATGACATGGATGAATCCGCTGTCGACGACGATGATGATGACGACGACGTCCTTCAAATACGAACCCCCTCATCACCAAAGTACAATCCCACCCGATCAAAGTCAAAGTCATCTACGCGTTCCACCACTTCCGTTGATACTTCCGCTTCGACATCGACATCACTCTCGAATTCCACCACCTCCTCTTCCTCCTCTTCTTCATCTACCGCACGGACAATACAACGCCGGAATTCCGCGCCTACGAGGAGACGGGCGAGTATGGGGTTACCCACTGGCATGCCATTTGGGCCCCACCCTCATACCGCCGTGCCCATGTTCCGCGCGACTTCGGATAGCAGTACTACCTCCGGTCCCAGCGATACTGCGCTGGGTAAGGAGCGAGATGCCCCGGTCCATGTGACGATTGCGCCGATTGCACCGACGTTTTTGAAGACGTCGGGGATGGGCGATGGGGAGGATGCTGATGAGGATTACCCGTGGAATGGGTTTGAGCAGGATTTTGGGTATGGGTATGATCCGTTTGGGTGGGGGTCGATACATGGTGGGAGGGTTACTGGTGCTGGTGCGGGGGTTGGGGTTGGAGGGGGGGATGAGGTGGATAGTGGGTATAATAGCGCTGGTGCGTGGTATGGGAGGGGTGTGGGGGTGCAGAAGGATAGAAGGAGTCGGGGGGATCATGATGCGTATATTCCCCGTGCGGTGCGTGCTGAGACCCCCGTTGAGTTGGTGTATGTCCCGCGTGTGGGGAATGGGTATGCGGCGAGGTATGAGAGTGGCGAGATTTTGCATCGGGAGGATGTGAACGTGACGGTGGGCGATCTTCCGCCGAGGAGGAGAGCGCAGTTTAGTGTTGGCGAGCCGGACGATTCGGGGGAACATGAAGTTGGAGATGGAGATGAAGATGAAGATCATTCGACGGCGACGGGAGGGCAGTTTGGGAGGGTTACGGTTACGCCTGCGTCGCCTACGCATTCGCCGTCTTCGTCGATCACGCTTTCGAATGGTGTGCGTGTGTTGAATGCGAGTGCGTTGGTTACGACGCCGCCGGCTGTTCAGGTTGGAGGTGGGGAACCTAACGAGAGTGCGGATCCGTATGATTATTTCGGGGGACCTGATCTTGGCGAGGACTTTTCGAGTGCTGCTACTCCTGCGGGGAGGAGATGGACGAGGAAGCCGCCTACTTCGAAATCCAACACCCATACCTCTACCTCTACCTCCACCAACTCCACCCACACCTACAACAACGCTGCCTCACCCACTACCCCATCATCATCATTATCACCTTCGTCGTTATCGTCGTCATCAGCTGCTGCTAGCCCACCGGAGGAAGAAGAACGAGGAAGAGGGAGGGAACGGTCACGATCCCGCTCGTGCTCGAGGTCGAATTCGAGGTCGCAGTCCGGGTCGACGTCGTTGAGTGTTTCGAGATCGAGGTCGAGGAGTCGGACGCCTTCGCCTACGTTTATGGCTTCTTCGGTGTCGCCTGAGCAGGTGTCGTTGTCGCCGTCTGAAGGGAAGGATGCATCATCATCATCATCATCGGCTGGTGTGTTGCCCCCGAAGAGGGTTGGGTCGTTTGAGGCTGGGGGTGGTAATAGGGATAGAGAGAGGGAGAGGGGAGGGTATCATGGTGGGCCGTCGACGGGGATGTTGTCGCCGCCACTTCGTGGACGCTCGATTGGGAACCCTGCGAACTCAGGATCGGGAACGGAATCGAGGGGACGGTCGATAACGCGGACGCCGTCGAGTTCGTTTAGTGATCGTGATAGGTCGAGCTGTCATAGTTCGCCTATTGGGAGTCTTTCGCCTGAGGGGTCGGCGGTTGGGCTTGCGGGGGGGAGTGTGTTTGCGAATGGACGCCTAGATCGGGAGAGGGAGAGGGAATCCTCTTCTCGAAGTGTTGTAACGGACAGACAGCAGGAGAGGCAGCAGAGGGGGCGACCGAGGGTTGGGAGGAGTTTGGGCTCGAGCACGAGTGTGAGTCCTGTGGATTATTCGGCGGGGTCGAGTCGGGATGTGGTGTCGCCTTCGCTTGTTGAGGCGGCGCTTGCTACCGTTGCGGGTGGTGGAGGAGGTGGGGAGACTTCGAGACTTATGAGGTCTTCGGCGAGTTCGTCGAGTAGCTCGTCGACGATATCGGAGGCTAGTTCGGTTGCGACGATTACTTGTGCGACTACGCCCACGCCCACGACCACCCCCATGGTTCCTTCCAACTCGACTTCGAGCTCAAGTTCAATACCGAGTTCAATACCAACCTCGAATTCGACTTCGATGCCGATGACGACGTCTTCGATATCAGGGCCGGCGCTGATGAGTGTACCCGTCAAGGGTATGGTTGTCCCCGCCGAGCCGTCGTTTCATGTGAAGAGGGAGGATCATGATGGGCAGGTGCATGGGCAGGTGCAGGAGGGAGGGTCGAGTATGGGTATAGGAAGGGCTGCTGGGATGTTGTCGTCATATCTCGGATTGTGGCCCGCGTCTGCGTCTGCGTCTGGAACGTCCAGTTAGCCGTGTCGTCATTTTGCATGGCATGGTTTTGGATTTTCTCCGATGTTTTATGTTGTCGTCCCTCCATCGCCTTCTCGAGTTCTGGTGTTGAGAACTTGATTTCCCCCTCGGCTCTGTTCATCCCCTCGGCTGTTCTTCGCCTCCCCCACCCGCTGCTCATCTCAACCTCGACGATTTCTCTGTGTCTCCTCCCCACTACTGCATCAACCATCTGCCTCGGTCTTCGCCGCTCTATCTCCTTCACCTCATCGAAACCTCTCTACTCTCTTCCCCGCCACGACCGATTGTGGACGTAATATCCTTCTGTACGATGAAGAAACTTTCACGAGCCCTTTCGTTGATTGTTCTGCGGTGTTTTACACTATCAACTTACTCAATGGACTGCCTGTCACACTACTATACCTGCTCCCTCGGTTCCCCTCCTCGTTCACACATCACGTCTTCTTTTTTTTTCCTTTCTCATTTCCTCCATCAATTTATTAGCCATTATTTTTTTCTGCTTCTGCTTCACCCGGTTTCTTTTGTGGCACGTTAATCAGAGTTTCTTGTGCATGTGTATCATAGGTTTCATTCCTCCATTTTCCTCTCTCTCTCTGTGTTTTTACTTCAATTTCGTGTCCTTGTTAATGCAATGGTTTTTCATTTCTGTTACCCTTCATCCCCCTTCAATGTTCAACGTTCAACTCGTATATTATGCACGCATAGACTTTTGATACCAATCTGATCTCCCGCCTTTTTTTCTCTCGCTCTGTCTCTCTCTCATGATCAATTTTCCGCCTGTTTTTAGAGCACATCTGTTCAAATGTATGCATGTATTACTGTGTACGACGCGCAATTGTTCATATTATGCATAACTCAATCTCTGGGGGAACCTGAGTCTCAAGTGCTCTATTATCGTCGCGCCAAGGATACGCGTCGAGCCCAAGTGCGCCTGGATTTCCATATTTGGGCCTCCCGACTGCTGAGTCAGCGCGTTCAGGGTTCGCCACGCCATGGTTCCATCCAACGTCGAGATGTTTCCCCGACTTTCCTCCTTGAACGTCTGTGCACCTCATTTTCCGTCAACATTGCGCAAGAAAAAATTGGTTGGGATGGGTTGATAAGCTGCTCTCTTATCGAAACCGGCGTTTGTGCTTCCGAATTGTTCAGGACCGACGGGACATCCAGACCGTATGCTCGGACGGCAGGTAGAAATTTGAACCGACCGGCGCGAGTTATCTGACTGATTTACAAGAAACTCTAGGAGAGGGAGAGGTGCTAGTATGTAGCTGGTTGAAAGTAAGTTTGTGCAACTTCTCGGACGGGTCGAGTCCGTGTTGGCTAGAGAAGTCTAACCTTTTCTTTTACTTTCTAGCTTGCTCGCCGGCGTCGACTTGTAGGGGAAAACTCGTCTTGCGCGTCGTATCGGATCGAATGGTCAGCAAAGATTACCGATTGTCTATGCGCTATCGCCTATCAAGCCTACATGTGATTTTCAGGAGCATCGGCCACAGACCGACGCTGACGAAGACCGTTCTTACTGATACGCAGGTATATATAAATGGGGGGGTTGACATATGGTCAAGCCACATTTTGTCTCACCACGGTACTGAGGAGGGCGATATGTCTTCCTTGCGCGTCGTTGGAGCGAGCTTGCTCTTACCCAGGTCCCCCCTGCGCCACCCTTGAAGGAAACGTTCTTGCCGCCGCGGTCAATTACCCTTGCTACGTTTTCCTCCTCCTACTCGATTCGACGCGTCTGGGTGTCTATTCTTGGTTGGGGGTCGTCTTAGTACCATACGATGGGGCTTAAGCTTGAGGTACGCGCCTTCTTCTCCATCATACAAGCGTGATGAAGTGTCCCTTAACCTGGCCTTAGTTCGTATCATGGGTGTGGTGCCGCCTTTTCTGGTTGGGCTCCTTCAGCATCCGTTTCGATATTCGGCACGACAAGTAACTCTATCATACTTCCTCGATGTCAGTTACGATGGCAATCAATCATAGTTAAACGTTTCTCCACCCACCCCCCTCTCTCTCAGTCGATTGCCTTCTGAGTGTGCTGGATATCCTGGATATCTCTCGGCCGCCAGAAAGAAAACAGACTCAGAGACTCAAGGCATATTGTGTCGATCATAATCCAGGGTTCATCGGCGAATGCGATCCACCGTGCTTGTGTTGTCTTGGCCGGCTACATTTCAAATCATCCATGTCATTCTGCAGCCTTATTATGTCAAAAATAGTACTGGCCAGCCAATCAGAACGCTCACTCAAAATGCCAAAAATGTTTTGGGATTAATCTCTGTCATGCGACGAATGGTTGGTGCCTCTGATCAGGTCGGGAAGGGTCCTGAGGAGCGCTTCGGTATCCCGCGCTACCTACGGCATTCCGACTCTCTTGGCTGGTCTGTGCGCCCACTCTTTAATGGTTTGTGGTCCATCGCGAGCTTATGCGCTGGAAGCACAACTTAGAGCAAAATCGACGGCGGGCTTATCTACGGCTTCAAATCTTCCTCAGCCTAGAGCGATTGCAGCGTCTTTCATTCTTCTCGGACGACGTTCGGCTGGGCGAGTTTCTCTACGAGAGGAGGGTGCGATGCTGCGGACGCCGTCGTTTACCATCTGAAAACCATTCTCCTATGTCCGGGTATGTCGCCAACCGGTTCCTGCACGTTACCTCTTTACCATTCCAAGACTCAAGACACGCTAAGCCCAAAGTCCAACAGAATGACCCTGTCCCTGACCCGATCAGCAGCGTCAAATTCGTTTTTTTGCGTAACATGTTTGGGGTAACCCCAGATTCCCCCACATTTGGACAAGGAGGACTTGGACTATTTAACTTCTCCACATCTGGGGTAAAGTTGGTCGTGCTCCCCGCATCTTGTCCTCTTCCCCCTCAACGACTCGTCGCACCTCTCTCTTCACCATGTCCTCGTCAGAAAAAGGTTCCGACAACGTCGTCGAGCATTACGACAACAAAAGGGAGCATGTTGATCCGGAGATCAATGAAGACCCAGCGTTCGCCCGCAAGACGCTTCGTCGCATCGATTTCAAGCTTCTCCCCATCCTCGCCGTCCTTTACTCCATCTCGCTCATTGACCGTGTCAACATTTCGTGAGTTTTTCGGCTTGGTTCAAGGCTGTTAGATGTCCTAACGGCATTCTGCACAGCAATGCATACGTTGCCGGCATGGCCCAAGACCTGCAGCTCCAGGTTGGCTCGCGTTACTCTTTGGCGACTTTGATTTTCTTCGTTCCGTATGTATCTTTGTGCGCTCACAGAATGAGTTCATTTTCTGACTCCCTTTCACAGCTATATCCTCTTCGAACTCCCATCCAACATCCTTATTCGTAAAGCTGGTGCAGCTCGATGGATTGGCAGTATCACCACTGCTTGGGGTATCGTCATGCTTGGAATGGGTAAGTCCTCCATACAGTTTCTAGCGTCAACTTCGAAATTGAATGTTCTCTAGGCTTCTTGAACCATTGGTGGGAACTCGTCATCTGTCGTTCACTCCTTGGTATCCTCGAGGCTGGTTTCTTCCCGGCTTGCACCTACATCATCGGCTCTTGGTATATTCGTCGTGAGATTCAGAAGCGCATGACTGGATTCTACGTCCTGTCCGTCATGGTTGCTGGTTTCTCTTCGGCCATGGCTGGTGGAATCTCTGAGATGGCTGGCATTCAAGGTCTCGGTGGCTGGCAGTGGATCTTCGTAAGCATTGTTTCCCAAACCTTAGTTTCGAGACAGTTTGATGGACCTCGCCTCACGTGCAGATTCTGCTTGGTATCATCACCATCGTGTTCGGTCTCATCGCCTTCGTGACCGTCCAAGATTTCCCCGACAAGAACACCTTCTTGACCAAGGAGCAGACTGCTTGGGCTCTTGCACGAATTCAAGCGGATCGTGCCGATGCTGAGTACGACCACTGGAGTAGGGAGAAGTTCATCAGCTACCTCATTGACCCCCACTTGTGGTCTTTCGCCCTCCTGTTCGGTGCCGTCTGCACAACCACCTACGTCAGTCAATGTCCTTTTGCACTTTGAAGCATGTGTCTGACAGTGTTTTCAGGCCTTCGCCTACTTCCTGCCTATCATCCTTGTGCAGGGAATGGGCTACACCGTCCTCAACGCTCAACTCCTTACTGCGCCACCATACGTCTTTGCCGCCATCTTCTCCTTTGCTCTGGCCTGGTTGAGTGACAAGCTCGTTCTCCGTGGACCTTTCCTGGTGTTCCAAGCTATCTTCGCTATCATTGGATTGTGTCTGGTGAGTTGAGTTAGAAGGACTCTTCGAAATGATGATCTAATCCTCCGTCAGACTGCCTTCCACACTAACAATGCCGTTCGTTACGTTGGAGTGTTCTTTGGTATTGCCGGCGGCTCAGCAAACGTCCCTGCCATCCTCGGTCAGTGTCCCTGTCTTATCAACCCTTCAATCGCTCTTATCGTGTATCTCTAAAGGTTATCTCCAAAACAACATCACTGGATACACCAAGCGTGCCTTCACCATTGCCATCACGATTGGTGGAGGAGGTGTTGGTGGTATCGTTGCCTCCACTGTCTTCCGTTCCCAAGACGCTCCAGGATACAGACCCGGATGTAAGTCTCCCCCGCATCATCCCCTCTGCATCGTCTCATACTTAACTTGGCTTTGCTAGTGTGGGTTACTATTGGCTCGCAACTCATCATCATCGCGACCACTGGCATCTTGTCTGTCTACTACCACTTCAAGAACAAAGCCGTCCGTGAGGGTCGCTCCCCACCCATCGATGGCAGACCCGGCTTCTACCACACATTCTAAAAGCCTCGTCTTTGTCCATGATCTCTTCTTTTCGTTCTATACCTTCGGTGGGCTCTCCTATCTCCAATGTAACGTCTTGTATACCTCTTACGATAGAGCGCGGTATCCGTAATCTGTTACGGTAGCTCATTTTTTGGTTGCATAGTAGTAGATGCATACAACAAAGTCACACATGACATATTCACTTTTTACTGTACAACATGAACGGCAATGACACTTTTACGCATTCACCTTGGTTCGAGTTGAGATTTACTTGAAGTTGAGATGGTTTCTGCGAGCGCCTGGTGAGAAACATGACCTTGGACTTTCATGTGAACGGACCGGGTTTCCCTCTCGTTGCTTAGGGTTCTTGAGTACTTAGGAATGCCTTCCGCGGACGCCTCGTTTTATCCCTTCATTTCGTGGTTTCAAGCCAATGGTGGAACCCTCGACGAAAGCTCCTTCGGTCTGACCAACTTCCCTTCCGAAGAAGGAGGCCGAGGAGCGATTGCACTTCAAGATATCCCGGTTCGCCTTCTAAATAATCTTTGTCTGGCCCCTCGGACTGAATATTACGTTTCAAGGATTCGCATGTACTCTTCACGATCCCCAGGTCGTTGACACTATCCACGAAGTCGTCTCGACTTCCATCGTTGTTTGGTGCAGAACGATGGAGAAAATCATCGCCGGAAGGTTTTGCCCTAGATAAGGGATGGAGTGGACTGATTCTTTGTATGATGTGGGAGGAGGCCAATGCTGGTCCTTGGGCTGCTTACCTTGGTGTGTATATCTATATTTTCGGAGATCATCTGGAGGCTGACGTTGAGCAGCGAGCCTCCCGAGTCAATTCGATACCCCCATGTTTTGGTCGGATGAGGAACTAACAGAGCTGAAGGGGACCTCCGTGGTAGGTTCGTTCGATCTACTTTGCTTGAACAGTGACGTTACTCATACCTCTCGCAGAGAAACTAGGAAAAGCTGACGCAGATCGTGAGTACTACGACAAGGTACTCCCTGCCATTGAGGTACGGGCCCTTCGATCCTCTAGTTTATCCGTTCTAACGACTGTCAATGTCAGAGTCGAAAGGATATCTTCTTCCCTCACCACTTGCCGATATATTACACTCTCGAACGGTTTCATATTCAAGGCAGTCGTATACTTTCCCGCAGCTTCACCGTCGATCCACCTCTTCATCCAGCTGGCGGAGTCGAGGTGAATGGTCATAATACCTCTTCGCATGCTATGGATGTCGACGAGTTGGGTCAACGTTCTGACGACGGATCCAACAACGGCGAGAGCGAAGATGAAGAAGAGAGCGAGGGAATCGTCTCTATGGTACCCATGGCAGACATGCTGAACGCTCGATATAAATCAGAAAATGTGAGTTCCGATTCAATGGAATGGGTTTTTTTTGCAAGACTGCATCTTAACCCATATGTCCAGGCGAAGCTCTTCTACGAAGAAAACGAATTACGAATGGTGACGACGATGGCAATCCAAGCTGGCGAGCAAATAGTATGTCCTACCTCTCCTTGAATGCCTGCGGCCCTATTCACCCTTCCTAGTTTAACACTTACGATGATCTTCCCAATGCTGAACTCCTTCGCCGTTATGGACACGTCGATCTCCTGCCTCTTTCACAAAGTGATGGGTGGCCTCTTCCAAGCCATGCCCCAGGCGTAGTTGCGCTGGGCAACCCAGGCGACGTAGTGGAGCTCCGCGCAGACATAGTCGTCGACGCAGTAGCGGAGTATATACTCAAACGCCCCTCGTCTACTGCCAATGCCGAGGCCCTCAAAGAAGGTTTGAAAAACCGCATCGATTGGTGGTTGGAAGCAGGTGGAGACGAGTTCGTATCTTCAGAATCTCATAGCCCTTCCTGAGTTTAACTTCAGATTCTTTTCGCAGCGTCTTCATCCTTGAGCTTCCTGCTTCCAGTCTCCCAGAGGAAGTTGTTTCTCTGGTCCGTTTATTAGTCGATGACGCGGAATGGGAGAAAGCGCAGGAAAAAGAGAAGCCTCCCAAAGTTAAACTCGACATTGATATACTCGCCATTATTTTGGAAGCCCTCCAACGAAGGCTCAGTCAATACGATGGCACCAAGGAGGTATATCCGTTCACTTCTTGGTCAGGCCCTTCGAAAACATTTAGACTGATACCATTTACAATTCACAGGAAGACGAGAAAATTTTGGCGTCTCAATCCGGTTTACCACTGAACAAGAAGCATGCCGTCATTGTCAGACTCGGAGAGAAGCGTATATTATCGTTTATGAGAGACCTCACACAGCAGGCGTTGGAGGCCCTCACTCCCAAGGAAACGGCATCTGGATCCTCTCGTTCTGCGGGTGTCAAGCGGAAAGGTGGTGATGCTCAAGGTTCCAAAGGGAAGAAGACTAAATCGTAATTTGGGAGTAAGGTCTTGTTTATCATGTACGCCTGTCTTTGCTTCTGGAAGTCAATCACTTGGGCTAATCCTGTCCACAGTAATTTACTTGAAATACATATCATGATGTTCGTACTCTAGCTAGGATAGACCCCGATTTTTCAAGGTCATTCATTCTGCTTCATTGAGTGTATTGACACGAGTTGTCATGTGGGGATGCCAGACGCTTCATCCACCTAATTTCGGCGCTCGTAACGGGCTACTCGGAGAGCTAGAACACTCCTCAATCGACTTCATCGCCAAGCTGATCAACTCGCAGCGCACGAACCAGTCGCGGACATTGACCCTTTCTAATACCTTGAGGTTTGGATCTTGCCTTTAACGCATTATCACTCGAAGGAACAGTCACATATATTCATGCACGACTTCTAGACTGTGACTGCAAGGATTCCATAGTGATCCTACTCAAATATGGCACCCGTTTCTGGCTTTGTAACCCAGTAAGAACGCCCATTCTTTCAGGCCTACATAGCTAACTTAATCGTTCGGACAGGATTCTTCCCGCTATCCAGCGCCTGGCTTATGATTGTCCGATCTACGTCTTCGACATTCAACAAGATCGTCTTATAAGCCGGACTGAGCTCATTGACGCGATTTCCACCGCCTTCCACAACCTTGTTGAAACCTCTCCCTACTCGGAGGAACTGGCAGCGGAGCAGCGGCTCACGTCACTACTGTCCCATGTCACGGTTCTTGGTCGTTATGCCATCCTCTCACACAGATGGGAGTCGGACGAGCTATCCTTTGCGGACGCGCAAGATGTCACTCTGATGTCCAGCCGCAATGGATACGCGAAGTTTCGTGGCTTCTGTGAAGTTGCAGCGACGTATGGATGTCGTTACGTCTGGCTCGATACCCTTTGCATCGACAAACGTAGCACCAGCGAGCTCGACGAGTCTATCCGCTCGATGTATAAGTGGTATCGCTCGGCATACGTTTGCATCGCTTACTTGAAGGCGTTGGACGATGCGTCACTTGAACAGGATCCTTGGTTTTCACGGGGTTGGACGCTACAGGAACTGCTTGCGCCTCAGCGTGTCAAATTCTATCGTGGTGACTGGAGTGAAGTTAATGAAGGATGCACATTCGACATCGTACGAAAGTTATCGGATCGACCATGGGGCGGAGTATATTATGGCGATGACAGGTTCTCTGTCGAACACCTTCCAGACGACCCGCCCATGCCCGTATCAGGATCATCGCCATTCATTGCTAGGATAGCTGCCGCTGCTGGTAAGAACGTGATGCTCATGAACAGTCGTTCCCTTCTGACACTCCTACTTCATCAAGGTGTTTCAACTAAATCACTCCTAGACCATCAACCCCATCCAACAAGTGCTCGCAGCGTTTTCGCTTATGTTGGGAGCCGAACTACGTCTAGGCCAGAGGATATTGCTTACTGCCTCTTTGGTCTTCTTGATGTGTCAATGCCTATCGCCTACGGAGAGGGCCTGTCTCGAGCATTCCATCGTCTCCAAGTCGAATGTATCCGGCACGCCGCGGATGACCGCATCTTTGCGTGGTCTGGCCAAGGCTCGAAATGGTGCTCGATGCTTGCATCTGATCCTACGGCGTTCCTGTCACTTCCTTCAAGTGCACCGCAAGATCAAATCAACGTTGACGAGGAAGTGATCATTGAGAACTCACCGTCCACCCCATTCTCCTTCGTCAATTCGGAGCTCAATATGTTCGTCTACTCCTTCGATATCGAAAGAGGTGAAAATGGGATACCGAAGGTTACCTTGGGATCGAGTTCTTCGGACGGTACAGCATGCTACACAATCACCCTGACATTACTCGAGCCATACGATACGGAAGTCACTGTGCGCTGGAATGGACCACCACCCACACCGGAGAAAATATGCGAGTTCCTGAAAGTTGCTGTCATAGGGAAATTTGCGAATCAAGGAGGAAATCCATTTGTTTTGTTGCTGAGCAGAAGGGAAGGTGGGCGGTCATATACCAGGCTGGGGTCTGCGAAGTTCGCTCGTATCCCATCTTACGATGAACTCGTGAATGGCACACATTATCGAATGGTGTGGCAGACAATATACATAGCGTAGATCATAGCGCGAAGGCTCCTTCAATGGGCGGGATTTGGCAACGATATAGGAGCGCCCCTATATATAGGAGGACTTGAAAGCACAGTCGGATCCGCCCTCGGCTGTTTCTCGCTCACTCTCCACAAGTGTGTGGTTCTGGCGGACATACTACCGATGTCAAGATGGAAGTTGGAACGGAGTGATTGACTGTCATTGAGGGTTGTACAAGGAATGTACCGAACCGCGAGAACTGCAAACCCAAGGCAGTGCTAAGCGTCTGCCCTTCCATCAAAGCTTATCCTGCCACGATGTTATCGATTATGGGGGACCGGGGTGCGCTTGATATATGGGTGCCGCTATGGGATTGTCGAGGGTGTCACCATCGTCTCGAACGGAACAGAGGCATCACAGGGACAGCTGGAATGACGGCGAGCTACACAGTAACGACGATCCATTTGAACCCGCGGCGGCTACTAGCTGCTGTTACGTTGAACCTACTAGTATAATGAGATCTTCGGTGAGTTTATAGACCCGAAGTACTTATCTATAGATTATCGACGGGGTGGCGAATAAACGTGATCTTGTCAGCTGAGTCGTGAGTGCGTGTAAAAACGGGGAGTCCTTGTTATCGATATCTATCATGTTCTTGTTTCCTGGTACAAGGTTGCGTCGGTATCGCCTTGAAACCGAATGGCCCCGCAAACGACCAACCTTGAGTGCTCCCGGTGCGGCCAGAATTGAAGGTTTGGCTATTATTGTAATTGACAGGGGTCCAGAAGCATGGAATCCGCCGCCATGCCAATTTGGCATGTTTTAAGGGAGAATCTTGGCGCCCCGGATATATAAGGACCTCGAGGAACCGACCTAGAAACTTTGGTTCACAAAGATGCCCGCAATGAACCCACCCACACAACCAGAGTCCGTAGGGACACCACCACAGACACCCCGCAAGCGTAAAATCAGCATGCGCTTGCCATCGAGCAAGTCTTTTAAGAAGCTCGCAAAGGCCGTCAAAACTGAAGTTCGTGAGCTGGTCGGCCTCGCCCACCACGTGACGCCACCCATCCAGGCCGCAGGCGTTCCTGTATTTGGCCCATCTCTTTCTTTCGTACCATCACCATCCCCTTCCCCATCGTCGTCGCCCGCTCGTCGTCGCACGCAATCCCTCGCTACCGACGTCTTTGGCGTCGCACAACCACCCCCTCCTCCCCGTTCAAGAACGAGCAGCGCGACGCTCTCGGTTCGCAGTTTGCATCTTCCAAAGCCTGCTTCAGGAATCGAGGAAGGCAGCTGCACCGCGTCGTCGATACACACGTTCCGGACAGATTCGGACAGCCTTCATTCAGTTGTTGAAACCGTGGTCGAAGAGCAGCCCACGAAAATGGACGTTTCTAGCCCACCTCTTGTGTACGTTGAACCTCCCGTTCCAGACCCATTCCTCGTCGACGATCCAGAGGATCCGCTATCCGACGAAGAATCCAAGTCACAACAATCCGTAGTTCCCCCTTCCCAATCAGAAGAAATTCTCATCAAATCACCGCCGCCAGCATCTCCGTCTCACCTGCAAGAATCGCAAATACTTCCATTGCCGAACCTAGATAAAGCCATCCCCCAAGAGCCCCAGCAGAAGGCCGAGGAGCAGGAGGAGGATGCGGAAGAGGAGCAGCTTCTCGAAATTGCCTTGCCAGGACTTGTCCTTCCTACGATGTTCCTTCCTATTCCTAACGTACGCCGCCCGTTATTTTCCCATCTTCTCTTCCCTTGGCTTCCAAGATCTTATTGTTATTACAATTGTACTACCAGACTGATCCGTTGACTACACTCCTTACCAAATATATTCCTCCTGAGAAGAGGCCTGCTCGAGATTTGACGGGTGAGTGGCAGCGAAGCGACTTTCATACGCTTGTCGTAAGTCCCTTCACTCCGCGCTTGAGCTTGAGTGAACCAATGTGAAGAGTGTTACCATTGAAACAGATGTCGAACAGTTGGCGCGCCCTGGCTAGAATGGCTCGCGATCGCATCGTCACCACCGATCCAGAAGAATTGGGCCTCATACTATCCGTATGTCGCTTGCCTGAATCAATGCAACGTGCCCTAGGCTGACCAATTTCAGCTCTGGTATATCCGACTCGCGAGTCTCGCTCGCCTGCGCTTGTTCAACCAGACGTCCGCGGAATGCACGAATTTATTCACGGTTCTCAATGCTATCGAACCACAGTCTAGTCGAGACTACGTCTTTGAACGTATCCTCCCGTTCGAACTCGAGGTCATGTACGCCCGTCTTAAATACTGGATCGGCGACCACATGGGCTACCTCGATGCTCTACATGGTTTACTCCGAGACTGCCGTAACAAGGCGAGAAAGGCAAAGGACGAAGTGACACTAGGAATGTGGAAAGAACGTGGTGCACGCATGTGTCTGATCATCGCATCACAGTTGATCGAGATGAAGGACTACATGGCTGCGGCTAAACTATTGGAGCCGCTATGCAAGCAGGACGAGCCGGCACCTGCGATGAGGTCTGCTATCGGGAGGATCTATCTGCAAGCAGGGTATGTCAAGATGGCTGAGAAGCATTTTAGAGACGCGGAGAAGGATGGGAACGTCGAGCAAGCACAGAAGGACATGAACGCGGCACTATTGGCTCTGGCGAATGGTGACTGGGAGACAGCGACGAGTGCTCTGGAACGGACGTTGAAGGAAGACGAAGAGAATTACGCTGCTGTGAACAATTTGAGCGTGGCTCTTCTCAGTCAAGGAAGGTTGAAAGAGGTGAGTGAAAGACTCTATGAAATGATTGGGTGTTAAATTTGGTGGTTTAGGCTATTGAAGTTCTGGAACGACCTCTGGCGACTTCGCCCTCGGCTGTGGTGGTTGCTGAACCGTTCTTGTTTAACCTTTGTGCGTGTTTTGCGGTTCGTTTCCTCGGGCTTTCAACCTAATAGATGGGTGGTGTGATTCAGCAACTTTGTATGAACTGCGTTCTGGAACCGCCCTGGATAAGAAGCGTGGTCTCCTGGTGGAAGTGGCGAAATGGAGTGGTGATGGGTTGAAGACGGCGTGCCTAAAGATGCCAACGAGTTAATCGATGCACCTCGTTATCTCCTCCTACCTATATCGTCGTCGTTGATAATGGCTTACGGGCGAATCGGTGGTATATTCTCTACGGATGTCTAAACTATGGTCGTTCTTGAAATGAAATACGGACATGGATGCTATAGCAAAGCTAAGGAAAAATATATCATGGAATGAGATGCAGAGCGGGAGATTATATATAGGCATGAATGAGAGAGTGATGATAGTGACGATGAAATATGAAATAGTGATGAAAGTGATGAGAGAATGTCTAGTAATGGTCGAACACATGCACAAGAAAAAGCTGTCAGTCCTCGTTCCTTCCGCAAATAAATAAAGTCGTGTGGTCTTGTCGTTTCAAATTGATGTTTTGTCGTCCCGTCCTCGTGTGTGTATGTCTGCCGCCTCTTAGAAGCTCCTCAGGTCCATGTGTAGACCTGGAACCAATACCCCTTCTCTTTCCAGATTGCGAAGAAGCCGGATGTCACCCATGTGAACGCCAGTGCCGACTACACTGGAAAGAGGGAGGACTTTTTGAGGCCTGTCACGCTTCGCACGGGAAACTACCATGTTTGCAAGTTTACCGCAGGAAGCGCCGAGGCAGTCGTAGAGTTCCAGCTTTTCGAGTTTGGGGCAGAAATAATCGGGCATGCTGCCGTCTTCTTTGGGGGGTGGGCATGTCCACATGTCGAGGAGAGCATCTTTCACTGTGGGGACAGCGAAGCAGAGACGGAGGTATTTAAGCGTGGATTCGATCGGTCGGAGGGAATCAATGAACGCCCATTCAGATAAGGAAAACGAGGTGAACTTGAGTGTCTCCAAAGGTGACCGACTTCTCCATAGCATCGCACTAAACTCTCCCAACGGCCAACGAGGAGAGACAGCATGCCCCTCCACATTATCACCATATTGCAAACTCAAACTTCGAAGACCCGGGAGAGTGATGTAATCGAAGAGAAGGCCGAGGTCTTGGCAGGTGAGGAGGGTGAGGGAGGTGAGTTCTGGGAGTTCTATTGGATCAGATATGGGAGGGGGAGCAGTGTCGCATAATCGGAGGGCCCCGAAGGCACACTCTCGGAGTTGGGGACAGTGGGTGAGAATTTGCAGGGCTTGGTTGACTGTCAGGTTCATGTCGAGAAGCAGCTCCACTAACCCTGCGCTCTGGGGTAGGACGTCGATGATGCAAGATGTACAGCCAAAGTCTGCCCAGAAGAGGGAGCGGAGACGGGGAGCAGCGCGAAGCATGCTGCAGAGCATTTCGCCTACGCCGTTTGCGGTATCGTTGGATGTCTGGATTGTAAGGGTTTCGAGGAAGGGTAATTGAGGGGGACTTTCTCCGTTCTTCCTCTTGTACTGTAGACGTTTGAGACGCTTGAAGAGGATCGCGTATGTTTGTCGTGGGAGCTGGAGGTGGACTTCATGCCAGCGCGACGCATGTGCGACTAGTCGATTGAGGAGACCTTGCACAATAGGCCTGCGACGCTCGCTATAATCATACAGCATGAGGCCCAACGAAAGCGGGCGATCTGCGGAACGGCTAAGCCACGTATCGATAAGGGGAAAGGCCTCTGACGGCAATTTGTCATGCACGCGTAAGGAGGACCAGAGTTGAGGCGTGTTCACGGCTACATCGCGCCAATAACGGCAGACCAGAGTGAGAACGAGGGGGGCATGCCTATTGCTGATGGCGAGAAAGTCGTCTGGTGGGAGACAACAAAGGAATATTTCCGAGAGGGTTTCTGGTGGCAAAACGTGGATGGGCGCAGAGAAGGCCATTGGCTGGCTGCGAGGATGCGCTATAATAAACTTTTGGCGAAGTTTAAAACGGTGATAAACACGGGAAGGGGGTGGAGCACACACCTGGTCGTCTGCACCGTGGTAGCTGATAGCAGGGTTGAGGAGGAATGGGATTCGGGGGGACAGGAGAGGAGGCTGGCGGCTGGCAAGGGGGCATTTTTATAGTGGTCAGGATGCATGGCAGAAGGGAGGAGGAGAGTGCGGCTCACAGAGATTACAGAAAGCTATAAATACAAGTGTGAGGATGTCGAAGTAGCAGAGTGAAAGTGGCCGTCGCCCAGCTGATTTGTTTGCAAAACGACCCCTGCTCAGGTTCGATCGTCGTTTTCATTTCCCGATCAGGGTCACGTGAGAGCACTGGGCGCTTGGGATACCCGCAGGCGCTTCCACTAACGGAAAGACCGAATGTGACGTCTTTGGTCATCATCGAATCAATCCCCTCCCGGCGAGGTAAAATCCCTCTTTCTTTCTTACCACCATCATGTCAACTGTGCAAGGCGCGCCGCCCCCCTTAACTGCGGGCTCCAGGACCCAGAGTGGCGGGTTCCAGACAGCCGAGGGCACCATATACATTTCAAAGCCATTTCGGTCCAAGACATCCAAGAAGCTGCGCGCCCTTGTGAGCTTTGCACCGAGGACGTCGACGTTCGATTCGTACAACTCCTCGTCCGGTAGCAATGAATTTCGCGTAAGTAATTCTGGCCCCCCTTGGCCATGAAATTGTGACTGACCTACTACCAAAGGGTTTCTTCTCCCTCTTCTGGATATCCATGTTCATCTTCACCATCCGGACATATATACGCAGTCTGGAGACGAACGGATACATCCTCAACTTTCGCTTCGCTTCTATGTTTTCACGGGACGCGATAACACTCGCGATAAGCGACGCCGTTCTCGTCTTCAGCACAGGTCTCTGTGTTCCGTTCGCCAAAGCCATCAGCAAAGGATGGATTCCGTATTACTGGGCAGGCGTCATCCTTCAGCACGCTTTCCAGACCTTTGTCCTCTTCACCGCCGTGACGTGGACCTTCAACCGGTGGGCCCTTGCCTAAGATAATGAGACCTCCACTAATCGACATCGCAGCCAATGGCCGTGGGTTCAGTCAGGTTTCCTCACCCTTCATTCCCTCGTCATGGTCATGAAGATGCACTCTTATATGTCTGTGAACGGCGAACTCAAATGTATCAGCGACACGGCAAACAAGCTCGAGAAGCGTCTGCGTCAACGCACCCAACTCTTTGGAGGCTACGAGAGAGCCGTTGCTGATGCCAAGGCTCACCGCGCAGAAATCGACGCACTCAGTGGTTCCAGTCTATCAGCAAGTGACAGTGACCCCGAGACTACCCCACTCCGTGGAACCCCACAGCCGCCTCATGGCACAACTTCTTCCTATATGGACGCATCAGCTGCGAATTCACTACGGAAGCGACTCACTGCAGCTACGTCATCGAATGGCTCCGGCGGCATCTCCTCAGGCGAGAAGTCAGTTGATGCACTTTCGACGCCACTTGCAGGCGGTCTTCCTCGCCAGAATTTCAAGCCACACCCCCTCGTTGACCATACGGATGAACAAATCTCTTTGATGGCGACCGATCTTTCCGAGTTACAGGGCGAGTTGACGAGCGATGGGCCGGCTTCGGTTACCTGGCCCCAAAACATTACATTGAAGAATTTTGCTGTATATCAGTTGATCCCAACGCTGGTTTACGAATTAGAGTACCCGCGTACAGAAAAGTGAGATGATCTTATCTGGTCATTCTTGTGTGCTAACCTCAGACATAGGCTGCGACCGCTATATGTCTTTGAACGCACAGTGAGTTTAAGATGCTGTTCTCACTCCCACCCAGGATCTGAGAAACTTATTGATAGGTTGCCACTTTTGGAACATTTGCCCTTCTATACACTGTCACCGAAACATGGATACTCCCTTACATCCCAACAAGAGAGCAAAGTTTCTTCCGTTCATTATTAGATCTCTCTTTGCCTTTTATGATGGCCTATCTCCTACTATTCTTTATCATTTTCGGTGCGTTCTGTTTCTCCTACCCCGTGTTCGCAACCTTCTCACGTCTTTCTCAGAATGCATCTGCAACGGTTTTGCAGAGCTTTCTTGGTACGCCGTCCTGTCTAGCTGACCGTTTACTTGACTCAAGATTCCTGATCGCAGCTTCGCTGATCGTGGATTCTATGAAGATTGGGTACGTTGACTTAGCATGCCCAGCTCCTCAATTTTACTCAATCGCCCAATAGTGGAACTCGACAAGTTGGGACGAGTTCTCACGAAAATGGAACAAGCCCGTCCACACTTTCCTCCTTCGACACGTCTACGCGTCGACGATATCTAGCTACAAACTCACGAGGATGTCTGCGACGGTGATTACTTTCCTACTCAGCGCGTGTGCACACGAGCTGGTCATGGTGGTCGTTACGCAGAAGGTCAGGATGTATCTCTTCCTGCTACAGGTATGGCGTCCGTTACATCGTTGGCCACAAATCATTGACACCTTTTCTTCCAGCTTGCGCAGATTCCTCTGATTGCAATTAGCAGAATACCTGTGATCAAACGCAATAAACTGCTTGGTAACATCGTGTTCTGGCTTGGGTTATACGCTGGGTTTCCCTTGCTCTGCGTCGCTTATTGCGCGTATTGATCATTTTATAACGCTTTGTCTTGGAACATAATCAATTCGGAAGGAAGGATTTTCTAGATAGATTTCACTTAATAACATTACGACGTCCATATATTTATTATGGCTTAATCTCCTTCCTATCGGTCTCCTTCATATCGGCCATGCACATCGCTCGTTGTTGGAGTTATTATCGCGTCCGGACAAGTATAGGTTCCCACGATCCTAAGCTCTCTCCCTCCAGTTCGATGGACCAAGTGAGTTCGTCCAACCGCTTGATACGAATTTCCACTGAGCAGTGTTAACCAAGGACTCTTTCAGAAAACTCCTCGACTCCAAATCCAAAGCCACAACCAGCAAAACGCCGATTTATGGCGCGCCGACTGGGAGCAAGTCCAAGCAGTAAGCACCCGACACGGAGCTCAACACCTATGGACACCGGATATTGGATGCTTATCATGATTTTGTGATAGTAAAACCGTGGATGCTTCTCAGCCTGCGTTTCAACCTAGGAAGGTGAAGAAGGACGCGAAACCTGGGTATCGCGACCGGGCATCTGAGCGGAGAGGTGGACAGGGAAATGACTATGCCCAGGTACGTGAACCCAACGTATCTCTGAAGATAATTCGTTGAATATGGGATTCGTAGGTTGAGGCTGTTCTTGAAGACTTTGAACGACGAAATGCGGATAACGCAGACAAGGATACGGTATGTACAATGACCGTTTTCATTATATTCGACTTTCATTCAAGTCACTATGATTATCTAGGTTGAGCAACAACGCAAATATCTGGGTGGTGACAGTGATCACTCTATCCTCGTCAAGGGTCTCGATTTCGCGCTGCTGGAACAAAACAAAGCTCGTGCCGCGCTCTCTACCGAAGATGACGATTCACTCGAAGCAGCTTTCGCTGAATCCACCATCGATGTCCCCGGACCTACGTCTCAAGGTGATGGTTCTGGGGGATCGAAAAAACGAACGAGAGCGGATATTCTACGCGAGTTGAAGGAGAAGCAGCATGCTGGCGCGGGTGCAAATGAAGCGGGGAGTATTGGTTCTGCGCCAGTGGATGAGGTGAAGAAATTGGAAGAGGCGAAGAAGACGGGGAAGTTCAAGCCGATTGGGTTTACGCCTATTGGCAAGGCGGACGAAAAGACGAAGAAGAAAAAGAAGGCGGAGAAAGAGAAAGAGGGGAAGGATGGAGAGAGGAAGAAGAAACGACGGAAGGTCGAGGAGAAGTCGAGTGAAGTTACAGCTCAAGTAAAACCCGACGTCACTACGGAGAAAGACAAGACTGTTGAAGAGGTTCCCGCTCCGTCAATACCGAAACTCAAGGAGCCCATTCCTGAACCAGACGTTGAATTTGACATCTTCGAGGGCGCAGGGGACTATGAAATTGACTTGGGCGATGACGAGGGTGACGAGGAAGAGGAAGGATCTCCTTCCAAGCCTGAAGATGGAGAAGCATCCCCCATACGCACTGGTGGTTGGTTCGCCGACGACGACGCGCAACCATCAACATCTCAACGACCAAAATCCCCTACGCCGCCTCCGCCACCGCGACAAGCGGACGAACTTGCTGAAGAGGGAGAGATGGACGCAGACCAACCTCTGAGATTGGAAGCGTTGGAGTCGTCTGCGTTACCTTCTATTAAGGATTTCCTTGCTATGGACGAGGCCGCTGGGAAGGAGGAGAAACGGAGGAAGCGCAAGGAAAAGAAGAAAGCGGATGGTGGAGGTGGGGGTGGGGAAGGAGGTAGTAAGATGACTGCCGAGGCTAAGGCAGATCGGGACTATCAACGGTGAGTAGTTGGTTTCTTTTTGCCTTCCGTTGACAGGATGTTTAACGTGGTATTTAGGCTCAAGTCGTATCAGGCCAAGTCCAGTTGAGTTGCGCTGGGCGACACAGTTATTAGTATATTGGTGCTCTATAACCTTCTATAACATCGTCATGTACTCGTCGTGGTTTGTTTGAATATTGACCTGCCGCGGTTTACGTAGCTAGCAAAACCTGCCCTTGTATCCATCTCGTCAATAGACCTATGTAGACCGCAACATAGCTTTAGAACGCAGAGTCCCGTCATAGTAGATCTTGAGTAACGCACCGAGTTTGCATCTCACTAGACCATGTTATAGGCTTTAGTGTCGGTGCACTGAGTGACGCCCCGATGATACCCATGAAGAGGGCAAGCGAAGACTCCAGGATGATCTGCGTCTAATGCCTAAGCGTTGAGGAAAGTGTGATACACCCATAGTCACGCACGTCAAGTGGTAGGTCGCCTTCTGGTCTGCCCAGTGTTTTCAAGTGCGCTAAATCTAGAGTAGATGTGAGTTACACGGAGGTGCAGGTGGACTGACGAAACGGACGTTCGTAGGCCGAAAAGGCAGCTGCAACGCGTCAAAATGAGAACTTATTGTGATACAACGTAGCCTGTCGACTCATACCATGAAGAACAGCGAGACCAGCGATGAAGAGTAGGATTCGTCCAAGCATTGCGAGAAACCAAGGTGGAAGGCGGGAGAAACAAGTTTACCACGACGCCGAATCATCATCAAGGGGCAGAATAGAGGGGTTAGGGACTCGATAGAAGATTCGTGGCCATTGTTCGTCGGTTGGGCATCACGCAATCAAGAGTTTGGGATGGATAGTACAATTCATTGAGAGGGTTACAAGATATGTATGTACTTTAGACGACGGGGGGCTTGGTTCCGGGCTGGAAGGTGTAGGTCAAGCCGCACTTGCCGCAGTATTGGCGGTCCTTGTGGAAGGCCATCTGCATTGGGTTAATACCAGAGCAGAGTTGAACGAGGCTGGCGAGACTTACGAAGATACCAGCACCGCACTCGGCCGAGGGGCATTCACGACGGAGACGCTTGATCTTGCCGTCCGAGTCGACCTTGTAGTACTTCAAGATCGACATCTTGACCTTCTTGCGCTTGTGCTTGATCTTCTTGGGGGTCTAGAGAAATATTACACGGTGAGCAAAAACGCACAAATTATATCGAGGAGGCGACCGACGTTGTAGGTCTTCTTCTTGCGCTTCTTGGCACCACCACGGAGGCGGAGCACCAAGTGAAGGGTCGATTCCTTCTGGATGTTGTAGTCGCTCAATGTGCGGCCGTCCTCGAGCTGCTTGCCAGCGAAGATCAAGCGCTGCTGATCAGGAGGAATGCTGTATACGTATCCTTCGTTATTCTCGCCATCGCAGAACTTCAGATAAAGCCACATACCCTTCCTTATCCTGGATCTTGGCCTTGACATTGTCGATAGTGTCGGAGGATTCTACTTCAAGAGTAATGGTTTTACCCGTGAGGCTGCGAAAGCAATCAGGAAAATTGACCAGCAGCGACTGAAGAAGATAACCTACGTTTTTACGAAAATCTGCATTTTGATTCGCGGACGCTCTCGTCTGTCCAACGAAATCAACGATGGAGTCTTTGACAAAAGCAAGAGCCGGGGAGTTCAAGAGGAAAAAGCGACGCTGGGAAAGATACTGGATTTTTATATCTTCTGCTTTGTCAGCAGAAAGTTCTGTTGATGGTCTGTGCGTGGTAGAAGCTTGCCGCTTGTGGACTCGGTCCTTTTGGCGCTCGTGGCTCACCAACTCAGCCACAAACGCGTTTCATTGTCTTCTTCATGGCTTTCGACGACGACGTGCAAATGGACTCGGACCCTTTCAAGACGACTTTGAAAGGAAAGGGAAAGGCCACAGAACACGAATCATCTTACGACGACGATAATTTGCCTTGGTGAGGATGCGCACCCAAGTCGAGGACACCTAAACTCATTACACGCGTCAGGGTGGAAAAGTATCGTCCAGTGACATTGGATGATGTCGTATCACACAAAGAAATCACCAGTACAAGTCAGTGCTCCAGATACTCGCGGTATTTCCTCCAACTAACTACCCCATAGTCGAGAATTTCATAGCCAAGAACCGTCTCCCTCACTTACTCTTCTATGGTCCACCTGGAACGGGAAAGACGTCCACTATTCTCGCTGTTGCGCGTAGGATATATGGTGCAGGATATAAAAAGCAAATTCTCGAAGTGAGTCACCTCGTCATTGATGAATTTCGGTCTTGAATCCCAATCCTTCTACGACAAGCTCAACGCGTCGGATGATCGTGGAATAGACGTCGTTCGCGAACAGATCAAACAATTTGCTGAAACTCGAACCCTCTTCTCCAAAGGTTACAAACTCATTATCCTCGATGAAGCGGACATGATGACACAGCAAGCCCAAGCCGCGTTGCGTCGCGTCATTGAACAGTATACCAAGAACGTTCGGTTCTGTATTATCTGCAATTATGTGAACAAGATCGCGCCGGCTATACAGAGTCGATGTACGAGGTTTCGGTTCTCGCCTCTTCCTATCAAAGAGGTTGAGAGACGGCTGGATAGTGTCGTTGAGGCTGAACAGTGAGTGTCTCCTCGTATGACCAACGTGACATGCTTCTTGACCTTTGTTGTTGTGCTGTAAGCGTCAAGCTTACCCCCGATGGCAAGCAAGCGCTCCTCAAACTATCAAAAGGAGACATGCGACGCGCTCTGAATGTTCTCCAAGCTTGTCATGCCGCCTACGACATGACGAGTGAGACGGAAGTGTACAATTGCACCGGTAACCCTCATCCATCCGATATCGAAGCCATAGTCAATGCTATGCTGGCGGAAGAGTTCACGACCGCATATACAAGTACGTCCCTTTTTAAATAACTCGTTGTGCAGTATCCTAATTCCCTTGCTCGCAGTGATCTCGACTATAAAAACCGAGAAGGGTCTGGCTTTGCAAGATCTACTGGTAGGCGCGTTTGAGTACGTGGAAACACTAGAGCTCAAGCCGCAAGCTCGGGTGTATCTACTGGACCATCTCGCGACCACGGAGTACGTCCCTTTCCTCTCTGGACTTGACGTTCATCTGACTGGTTGCTCAGGCATAGATTATCTACGGGTGGTAATGAGAAGATTCAAATGTCTTCCCTCCTCGGTGCATTCAAAAACACTGTCGAGCTGACTGCTTAGTGCTACCTTTGCTTTCGAGTTTGTTTCTCTTTCCATACTATCAGGGAAAGTGACGTGCAAACGGGATCAGAGTTGTAAAATGATTTTTTCCGCTTGAACAGTTGACTCTCGCCTCTCAAACTATAGAGGGTGCATCTTTAAAATAGCTTTCCTGGTGTGTATAAAATACTTCTATGGTCAGAACGCAAATGTACAGAACTACAAAAAATCATTTGCAGGTTGCACAGCGCGTACCACCAAGTAAAGCCTACGTTGTAGAACCAAGATCTCAAGCTCGTGATTAGAAATTTATTTACACACTTACTTCACTTATTAACCGCCTAGATCTGAGCGCATTAAGGAGTAGCTTCATGTGTTCATGCTCCAAAAATCGATGAGTGCTGGGTGTGATGCAAACGCCCCTGTTGGTGTTGAAACTTCAAAGACCGCTTTTCCCACCGGCGAAGAGTTCGTTTTGCATCTCCGACCAGGCCACCAAAAACGCGGAATTTTGCGAAGTGCTGCGTCGGGGTTGGCAAAAAGCGTGACGAAAATGTGACAGGATTTTGCAACTCTATGTTTTTCACTCTTCGTCTCCCCGGCATCGATGTAGAACCTCCCCTCCGTCATCTAATTTTTTTCTGAGTATACAGTCCTCTGGAAGAGATGGATGCCCAAGGTCTGTGAAAAGCCGAGGGGGTAAGTCGTCGCCCTTATTTTTTGCCAGTCTCGTCTTTGAAATTTTTTGCAACTCTATGGAAGTGATAGTAGTGTAATGTTACCATTGGTTTTCCTTCGACCCCTGTAATTCATCCTGAGCATCACTGACACGTGGGCAAGAAGTGACGTTGCGTCGCGTTACACTCAGGCGGCAGTATGGCCTTCCCTATCCCTTCTCACCTCCCCCGCAAATCCACGCGCAAAGATGTCGCTACGGAAATCCTTACGAAAATTGACGAAGCCAGCGTTTCTTCGTTAACCTCAACTTTGGCCTCGTCGTGGGTCTCGGAGCTTGACGCGGCTATTAAAACGACCCAAGTAGGTATGACGGTGTTCAGTGCTGCTTGCGCGATTTCTGAGACAGTTCTTGGTGTAGGAACGGATACATGAACGAATACAGAATGATAGGGAGACTGTGGATAGGCAGTTGGCGTCGTCGAAGTCGATTCAGACACGGCTGCAGTCCTTGGAGACGAATGTGCTTGACCTTAGAATCGCAGTCACCGATTCGCAGGTGCGTTTCTCGGTCTCGGAAATATTTGTTTGGGTTGACATGGATGTGGTTTAGACAGGCATAGTACCGACGCTGCTGAAGACTCTGACGGCGCACTCAGAGTTAGCTAAGGAAGCTGCTCACGCATCCACCACGTTTGCAGCCCTTTCTCACCTTGTTCAGCTAAAGCAATACTCGGAGAAGCTTGGGGGACTGGTGGAATCCGGCGAACTGTGCGACGCGGTCTCAGCTTTCGAGGCCGTTGACGAACTCTTTGAGCAGTCACCTCCTGCTCTCCAGCGGAGTACTGTGTTTAGACTGTTGAAGGTGTGTACAAGTACTCTGTTGGGTCGCCATGTAGTATTAACGCGCTCTCTAGAACAATGTCAGAGTGGTGAAGGATAAAGCTCGGGAGCAGCTAGGGGAGGCTTACTCGAGGAGTATCATGGTTGGGCCTTCCGAGATGCTAATATATCCCTCGGTACAAGGTATGTCTTCCTACAATGTGTCTATATTGTTATTTACGATACACACAGTCCGCCAATCTACTTCTGTCCTTCAACTCCCGTCTATACTCTCATCCCTCGACACGACATCATTGTCGACTTTCTTGGATACATTGCGACGCGATGTGACGAACCACTTTATCCACGTCGTCATGAACCAACCCACTTCATGCTCACCTTCATCGACGACTGACATTTCTGGCAACTCTAATTACAAACTTACACTCTTCCATTCTCCTCCGAACGAGTCCACCCTCACCCAACGACTGGATACATTATCGACCATACTCGACTTCCTTTCTTCATATTTATTCCCCGTGCTTCCCAATGCGAGTCGGGACAACCTTATGAAAGCACTCAGCAAAATCGTCACGAACAGCATCCTCAACGACCTCTTAATTCCTAACATTCCGACTGCATTCTCTTTGTTGCCTCCTTACTTGGAGCTCGTCCAACATTCCCTCGACTTTGAAGATGAATATGTCGCAGGTTTGTTGGAACCGGGTATTATTGAACGACCAGTCCAGACGTGGGCAAGAGGTCTCAGAGGACATTACGAACGGCAGAGGCGTAGCCTCATCCTCGACGCGTCACGGAAGATGATTGTCGTCGCGGAAGACTCCAACGATACGTTCACTGTGGAGATTGACGTTCCAGTCAGCTCAGCGCTGGGCGTAGTTGCTGTTCAAGAAATCGCTTCACCTTCACCTTCACCAATACCAGACCTTACCCGACCTACACCTGAGCCGGAGCCTGTACCTAGTGTTGACAATGAAGCTGACAACGCTTGGGGCCTTGAAGAGGATGAAGGTGAAACTCCCTCGGCCGACAGTATTGATGATAATGGTTGGGGCTTTGATGATGAAGTTGCGGACGCTGACACGGAAGTTGGAACTGAGGATCCTCCTACCGCTGCCGACGTGAGCCCCAGTATAAGTAGCGACTACTCGCTACCTAATCAAACCAATAGCGACGGCGAACCTGTAAAAGTCAGCGACAACGAATCAGACCCAGCCGACGCATGGGGTTGGAACGACGGTGAAGATGAAGATTCTCCTCCGACGGATGAGAGTGCTTGGGACGATCCATGGGACGATGAGGCCTCCTCTAAACCCGCGGTCCCGAGTCCACCCTGCATATCTGTGCCCAACAACACCCCCGCAATCTCTTCTTCATCTTCACCCAAAGTGGCAACACGATTGGAGAAGTTCTCAAAACTCAAGAACGCTCACAGATTGTCTTCTCCCGCTGTTTCTTCCCCTCTCGCTTCGCCATTGGGCATACTATCACCACCTTCTCCTACGCAAACTACGCCTACTATCATCGTACCCGAAACAGCTTTACCTCGGACCGCTGTTCCCAATAAAATAGAGCCTGTCAAGCGACCGCCAAATCTCTTTGTTAGACCGAAGGAAACCTACACAGTCTCTAGCAGGGTGAAACGAATCCTTACCTATGTTCAGGATACTCTACGCGAAGGCTCCGATTTCTCGGCGTCTTCGTCGAAAATCCCCCTCCTCTCGTCTGCCAGTTCGACGTCCAACATTCTCTTACAATCCGCTCCCGAAATCCTAGACCTCTACCGTGCGCTGTATCCCATCACATTCCAGTCTCCCCTTCAGGATGATGCGAAACGCACAATGCAGTTTTCGAACGACTGTCTGTATTTGAGCGATGAGCTCGCCAAGCTGGGAAATGAACGTGATGAAGTCAAGGATCGGCTGGCTGAGTGTCAGCGACATTTCAACGTTCTGAGCGAGAGTTGGTATCAAGATTGTATAGTGCGTTCTCGTTTCCCTCGTCCGACTTTATGCAAAGTCTGACATGTTGTATCGCAGGAGAAGCACCGTGTCGCTGTGGACGATATACTTGTAACAGGTGCAGACGGTTTCACTCAATCGACGGACCAAGAGCGATATGACGAGTACGAGCAATCCCTCACTGAAGTGCTCTCTCTCATCCGCAAAGTGTCCCAGAAGTGGAAGGTAAGAGATTCTAATCTCCTGTGTCGCCTCCATTAAATTGCTTTCAGGGCACTCTATCGAAAAGCAAGTATTACACGGCCATCGGTCAAGTGACGGACGCTGCCCTTTCTCGAGTACTCCAAGATATCCTCGCATTATCGGATATTACTGAGGTGGAATCCCATCGATTGAGCGAATTGTGCCGGATTCTGAATGCGCTGGAGGCCTTGTTTATTGAAGATGATGGAGATGTAAGTGTGATATCTCCTCTTCGCTTCAGGGCTAACGTCGTCACCTTAAGCATCCTTTCACCGCCGCCTATGTTCCCTCGTGGTTGAAGTTCTCGTATCTATCAGAACTGCTGGTATGTCGTCCCTTTCCCTCTAGCTGTGCATGTGGCCCATCTTTACTCTTCAGGAAGCATCCATGGCGGATATCACTTACCTCTTCGAGGAAGGTGCGTTGGTGGACTTTGCGATTGAAGAATTGGTGCGGCTTGTGCAAGCACTGTTCGCGGACACTCCTCTGCGTTCGTCAACCATCACGAAGCTGCAAGCGGGCCATCCTGCCACTTCTACGTAATCATGGTGTTTATCTCATTACTGGACTCTTTTACTACACATGTTTCACTCATCCATGCTTTCTGGTCCATGATAAAGTAAGGCCAGTTGCTCGAAGGCCGTTATAGCCATAGAGTAATGATTTTGCGGACCGTCTGCAACTTCCCAAGCTTCACCGCCGTCCTGGGACACCTTGGTGAGGCGTCTCAAGTGCCCCAGTGTGCAACTGTCCAACGTCCTCGCCGTTGGGATATGAATAACTGGGACGGGGTCGTGATGCTGGTGTATAGCCCACAATAGCGACACCAACATGTCCAAAGGCTTTGCTTCCGTGATCTTTATGCGGAAGTTGAAATTGAGAAATTCTATCCTCGTTAGTTTGGGCAGCAGTTGCTCTCCTACACCATTGGTCCCAATATGAGAGGTGGTGGCTTCCATGCTGACCCCAATGCAGAGCATAGCACGCTCAAACAGCGTCTCCAGAAGTAACGTAGGCCAGCAAGATACGAGCTTCAGCACGCGGAGCTGAACTAACCCGGATATCGTCTGCCACTCTTTACGACATTCCAGTAAGTCGGCCTTCGTGTGGTTGGCTAAAGTTAGACTTATCAGGCCACAAAGAACCAGTTCCGTGAGATGCTCCATGGAGAAGCGGCGAAGAGTTTTCACGATCAAGGTATAGAATCTCAAACAATTAGAAGTCCAGAGACCGCAATCGCGAAAGTCCAAGCATACCCTCCGGTTTCGTGACGCCTGAAACTGAAATTGGAGGCCTGGTCGCTCGGCAATCAGCTTCGCTGAGGTAAATGGAGGGGTCGATGGGAGGGATCTAGCCAACGATTCGATGGGGTAAAACGAGTCTATGGTTGAGGTCGTTTCATTCCGGTGTGTGATTTCAAACGACGTCGTCGATGGTAGGATAAATGATAGCATGACCTCTGCGCAGCCTAATCCACTATCATCCAGTTGAAACGTCTTGAGGGATGGTATATTCATACCTCGAAAGCGCATTGGATACGAGTTGAACTCGACCGGTGCCGAATGTACTAATGCTAGATTTTCCAGCTTACTTGCATTGGCTATGATGGCGAAGAATTGCTCGGCCGAGGGGCGCAGCACGGTGTGGATGTCGATAAGCTCGAGACTAGTTAGATGCGCAGAGTATATCGGCGAGTTCCACTCGAATGAACATGCGCGAAGGGATAGGTACGATAATTGACGGAGATTGGCAACAAATGGGCTGTCGGGGAGCCAGGAATATTCTTCGTCCAGGGCACCGACCTGACTGCTAGCGGATAGGGACACGAGGGAGCATTCTCCCATGCGATTGAACGCATCATAGAGCCTCCCAACCGAGCGTGGGGTATGAATGTCCAATGTACGCAGCCGCCCTCTGTGTCTATCGATCAGCCCCACTAAGGTGTCCACGTCACGCTCATTTGGCACCTCACATCTTATAGCAAGCGGTGCATCTCGACTTCGAGCCATGAGAAGATGGACGAAGTTTTTCGGTGAGTTCAGATTGATATACCCCCATAGGACCGGGGAGGATATAGCAACCTCTCGCCAATCATGGCAGATATGAGCAATTTTGTACCAGTGCCAAGATCCGGGACGTATGGTGCACACAGAAAACGTAGTGCATAAGTGTAGGAATACCTCCAGGAGGATTTCCCGGGGTATGCGAGAGATGGGAGTGGTTTGGTTGTGGTCCCTTCGACCTTTCCACGCTTGGGAACGGCGACGAATGGCACTCCTCACGCGATGAATGTCGTTTACGCGTGGTTGAACACCTTCTTGTCCGTCGACAATGGGTGAGCGAAGCAACTTCTTGAAAGACATTTTCAAGTAAAGAAATGTAGTCGCCAACAGCCTTCCTCAGGTCGACAATGCTGCATACGGCGTCTATGTTTGAACTTCGGAATGTCCACGGAAACTCAAGTGCATGCTCTCACTAATGAAGTCGCAAGTTTTGCATCATAGCAGATTTTCATACTTCGGAGAGAGCACCATTGTGTTCAGTGGGCGAGGTTTCATCTTATGTTGGGCGGCTGCTAATATTGTCGCACCCCAGTTCTGTAAAAACTTTGCTAAGGCTTGCAAGTTATCAAGTTGACATCCCAGTGGCACCCTAATCACCGATGGTCGATCATATCAATCATACAAGGATTCAAAATTCTCATGTTATACTTGGCGGCGGGTGGTAGTAACCAAGACGCACCGTTTATACGCTGGACACCTTTGCGCTCGTCAACAGTCACGAAATTGGGTGCGTGCCGCCGTATCATCTCTGCATGATCGCGGTGCTATATACAGAAGTCTGTTACTTCAAATGTTCATCGAGCCACGCTTTCCGACCCTTGAAAAAGCAAGATCAACTGCTCCAAGGCATTCATGGCCATAGCGTGATGGTCTTGTGGCCCATCTGCGATACCCCATGCTTCTTCATAAGGGCCCCGGGAGACCTTGGTGAGTCGTCTCAACTCCTCGAGCTCCCAACTCTCTATGGTCCCGGAGCCTTGGAAATGGACTGTAGGGACGAGGTCGTTGTGCTGCTGCCTAGCCCATAATATACCTACCAACATGTCCACAGGTTTTGTTTCCAAGCCAAACAAGCTGATGTCGAAGTTGCAGTTGAAAAACTCTATCCTGGCGAGCTTTGGCAGTAGCGGCTTGCCAACTCCGCCGAGACTGACATAATGAGTTGTTGCCTCCCTGCTAATCCCTTTGCATAGCATTGTGCACTCAAGGAGAGTCTCCAGGAGTAGCGCAGGCAAGCCACCCCTTATTGTCAGTACGCGGAGCTTGATCAGCCCGGATATCAACATCGTCCGCCATTCCCTGCGCAACTTCAGTAGTGCCTTCGCCCCATTCACTGCTGTATGCTGTTCCTCGAACCCACAAAGAATCAGCTCCGTCAGATTCTCCAAGGGAAAAAAGTGCAGGGCGTTTGCACCGTTTTGTAACCAGGAAGTTGGCTGGTATCCTCCTAAGCGTAGCCGCTGTTGTTGTGGCCCCTCAGCGTAAAATTCAAGGAGCGACCCCACAATGACCTTTGCTGTAGTAAAACGGGCGGCAGGTGTGAGGGACCTAGCCAGCCCCTCAATTTGACGAAGGGAATCCGTGGATGTGGCTGCTCCAGTTCGGTCGACGATGTCAAAAGACACTGTGGATGGGATGATAAGCGATGCGACGATGGGCGCACAGCTGCCATCCAGGTGGAGAGTTTTGAGGCAAGGTGTGCTTATGCGCTGGAAGCGATACAGTGACTGATTGGAGTCGGTTGGCGCAGAACGAACCAATACAAAGTTCTCCAAAATGGGTGCGTTTACTGCTATGATGGATAAGAGTTGTTGGGCCGAGGGTCGCAAGTTAGGGCGAATGTTGAAGAGCTCCAGGCTAGTTAGATGTGACGAGTAGTAAAGAGGCGAGTTCCATTGAAATGGACAAGCATGAAGGGATAGGCACGATAATTGACAAAGATTGGCCAGAAATGGGCTGTCGGGTAGCCAAAAATATTCGTGTGGTTGATCAAACCAAGCGTCAACGGAGAGGGCCACGAGGGAACATTCCCCCATGCGTGCAAATACGTCGCAGAGCTTGCTCCGCGCCCCCGTGAGTTCTAACGCACGCAGTCGCCTTCGATTCCTATTGATCAACTCCAGAAAAGTGTCCCCAGTATCTCCATATAGCACCGCATGTTTAATCTTGAGCGGAGCATCTCGATTACGAGACATCAAAAGTTCGGCGAATTTTCTGTGCCAGTCAAAATCGACGTATCCCCAAAGAAGTGGGGATGATATAGCCAACTCGCGCCAGTCATGGCAGATATGTGCGACTTTGTACCAGTGCCGATACTCGGGACGTATTTCGGATAACAAGAACGTAGGGCACAGGCGAAGAAATATCTCGACGAGTATTTCTGAAGGGAGACGAGAGATTGGAGCGGTCCGATTGTGTTCTCGTCGACGTTGACACGTTGGAAAACACCGACTAATAGCGCCCTTCAAGCGATGAAAGCCGTTTACGCGTGGTCGTAGTCCTTCTTGTCCGTCTACGGTGGGCGAGCGAGGCAGCCTCTCGAAAGAAATTCTTGACGAAGTAAATATGCCAGCAAGACTGTTTTGTTGAGAATGATGGAGCATCTATGGAGCGGCCGCGCAGATTGACAACCCAAACGGGCTGTAAAACATGCCAGTGATACCAAGTTGATGTCGATACAGCCTGATACAGCGTCCCTGGGCTTGCCTGGAATTTTCATTCCCACGCTGAGTCAACAATCTTTACTTCCATGTTCGAATCTACCACAACAATCAATGTGCCCCATGCGACTCGGAGTCACGCCAGTCGATACTATGATATTTTCTTTCGCATTCACGTTGCTTTCAAAGCAACCCCCTGGCTCTGACGATCACCTCATGCTCCTGTGCTGTGTAACCATTCTTTTTCTCGTATCTGCCTCGACATGATTCTCCGTCGTTTACAAGCCGCACAGGCTCCATTTGCTCTATCTGTCTCGTTTGGTGCATTTTTGAGTACTGATGCGACTATCTGCTAACTTACCCCAGGCTAACCGATATACCTAGCTGACGTAGACATCAAGTAGACATCGTCATGTGGAAGCATTCTTGCCAAGCATGATTGGTCAAATCTGGTCGTCTGCCATCTACTACTGACCCTACTTGTGCGCTCTCGCATGCGTCACCATTTCCGAGCCGTTTTTAGCTGATGCCTGACTGATGCCATGTTGGATAGACCCTAGTACGGCTGATACGGATGTCACCTCCCCGTGGGTCAACCTCAAGGAAGTTATCAATTAGGCTGCTTCTATCAATGCGGCAGCATGCGATCAAATGGTGTTTCTGTGAGTCCCTTGCTTATCTACACAGATTGAGAGCCAACACGGATGAACGACCGTACCAAGGAGACTTTCGTTTTCTGCATCAACTTTGTGCGAGTACCCTCACAGAGGGTTGCGAATCCTCGGATGAAATATATCGTTGGGGGCGAGGTTTCATGACCTATAAAAGCACGAAAACAACATTCGAATTGAACCTTCTCGACATCCCGTTTGAAGTTTCTGCAAGCCTCCTTCACGCGACCTCTGTCTACCATGCTCGTTCGTTACTTGTGCTACAATTGCTCCTCCATGTGCAGCATCTTGGCCCTCTACAATCTACTAGCCGCTGAAAGCCATAGTGATCCTAGCCACTGAACATATAAATAGCTCGCACAATGTCTCATTCAACCTCATCAGCTTTAGCTCGACCTCTCCAGCTCTCTACTCTTCGGCCATGTTCTCTGCTATCCTCTTCACCTTCACCTTGACCGCGATCTCGGCCTTTGGAAAGCCCTTGCTCAGTCCCAGGTCAGTTACTCGTTCTCAGCCGGTTGTCGCGTTTGCTTACCCTTGGTTTTTTTAAACACATAGACAATGTGGAACAGCTGTTTTGAGCGACGCCGAAGTGTTCGCAGCCCAAAGGCACTATTTGGAGCACAAGGTCCCCACTGGTCTCGCTACATCCGGACAAGCCGCGCAAACGACTCCCTTGAACATCTACTGGCACGTCGTTAGCAAGGACGACTCCGCTGAAGGTGGAAACGTACCGTGAGTTCAATACAGCCTACCTTAAAGTCGCACTTTCACTCAATGACTTTTCAGAGACTCTCAAATCCAAGACTCCGTCGATGTCATGAATGCCGCTTTCGAGGGTACCGGTATTTCCTGGGTCCTCAAAGAAACCACCCGCACCGTCAACGCAGATTGGTAAGTCTTCGTCTCCATTTCCGCTCCCACAAGATACTCACGGGGAGTTTTCGGTACAGGTTCACTCGTGTTGGCCCTTCTAAGTAAGAACTCTCCATTTCCACTTATCGGAGGACACCACTGATGACACTAAATCGTAGCTCCCAGCAAACCGAAATGAAGAAATCTCTGCGCCAAGGTGGTGCTGCTGACCTTAACGTTTACACCGTCGGGTAAGCATATCCAGTCATCCACTCTTTCGAACGGGGTAGCTAACTCTGAGGATCACAGCTTCCCCAGCTCCGGTCTTCTCGGATACGCCACTTTCCCTTGGTGGTACGAGGGAGCTCCTGAGGACGATGGCGTTGTCATCCTCTACTCTTCCGTCCCAGGCGGAACTTCCGAAAACTACAACGGCGGTCAGGTGAATATTCCTTTCACCAACCGAGTGACCGAGGAGAAAGCTTATCCGCGATGCATTTTCTAGACTCTTACTCACGAAGCTGGCCACTGGGTCGGTTTGTACCACACTTTCCAGGGTGGCTGCAATGGTTCTGGCGATTTGGTCGATGATACACCCCCTGAGTCTTCTCCCGCTTTCGGCTGCCCCACTGGTCGTGATACCTGCCCAAGCGAAGGTGTTGATCCCATCCGTGAGTGTTCAAACCCATCTGCTAGATTTTGAATTCGCAAACTCATCACGACTTGTTGCTTTGCACAGACAACTACATGGACTACACCTACGACGCCTGCATGACCGAGTTCTCTGCCGGCCAAGTCGAGAGACTTCAAGGACAGATGAGCACCTACCGCGGTGTTTCATTCGAAGCCGCTGAGCCTGTTGAAGAAGCCTAAATTGATGGCCTCCATCTTGTAATAGAATAACCAAAGTTTCAGTGTAATGGGTACTGGATACCGACTAGCACCAAATCGACTACTCCCAATCAAATTGTACAATTATCATACAAAGGAACAAAATTTCCCTGTTTATCAATTCATCGTTCCTGTGCTCTTGAACTCGAAGTGGTGTTGCTTGATTTCTGGGGTTGTTCTTTCTACAAGCCGATCTCTTAATCAGAGGAACATTGAACTTACCTCGTCTAGGAATTGTCTTCCTCTCGTATCGGGAAAGTATAGTGCGACAAGCTGACCAAAGGTATAGAGGCTTGGGAGGAAATAGTCTCCTTGAGCACCGATTACATCCTCATCCGCACCCATAGGGTTATCCCATTCAACATCGGTGAATTGGCGTAACTGGGCAACACGCTGGACTGAGACGGTTTTGCACTCCTCAATGATGATCGTGGGTGGACGATAGTTTGGGTTCCGTTGAAGGGCCCACAGGAAGCCAGTCAGAAGATCGTAGAAGTTGACAAGACTCCCTGACGGATCTTTTGCTTTGGGTTCGTAGGGGTCGAACTCGAATTGGAAGAAATGGATGGTTTCTAGGTTTTCGATTACTTGTTGACTCGATCCGTCTCGATGGAAATGCCCTGTTGTTGAGGTCATGCTGATGCCTATACATAACATGGCGCGTTCAAAGAGGAGTTCCATGAGGAAATGAGGTCTTCGTCCGACTAGCTTGAGAACACGGAGTTCTGAGAACGAGGACAGTCGGGACCATTCGGATCGAATGTCAATCATTTGCTCCCGGGAATGAGCAAGCGGCAGCGTACAGTGCAGCTCGATGAAGGTGATTGACTCAACACCAAAACGACCCAGGAAGGATGGGAGGAATTCGCACATTGGTCGCTGAAGGCCGGACTGATTGTCAAACTCGACGTGCGAGAACCAGTGTGAATTGTCTCCGAGGTGGTAGGAGACCTCGGAACGCGTCATGACAAGACGAAAACGAGTCCATCTTGGAAGGCCATGGGAACATCTAGAGGATACGACAACAATGGGAGTCTCGCTGGAGGGTAGGTCCACCTTGTAAGGACAACTAATCGAGAGAAACTCGGTGGGGGAGGCATCTAAAGATGCAAGGAGAGCAACAAGCGGTTGCTTGTTGTCCTTGACGCGGAGACGGGCAAGATTTGGAAGAGAGATGGGCGACAACTGTGAGTGAGGCTCTTCAAGATCTAGAGGAAGAGCGAATTCAAGTACGAGATTTCTCATAGAGACCAAAGCAGGAAGCATCTCGAAGAGCTTCACCGAACTCGGGCGTAGGTGAGCTGGTATTTCCCGAAGTTCAAGCGTCGTTAAGCCCGACGAGTAGTATAGAGGGGATTCCCAAGAGAATGCACATCCGTGCAGTGACACGCTGGACAATCTCCCCTTATCAACTCCTGCGATGAAAGGAGCGTCCTGATCATATTCTCGGGTCCATGAAAAGTTCTTGAGGTCTATGAGCGTGATTCGTGATGCGTATGCCTCGCCTAACGATTTCAGTATGCGCGCCCGATCGGCCGGGCCCGCCTGGAGGTCTAGATGAGTGATGCGGGCCCTATTAGCGTCGATAAGAGCTATGAGCTGGTCGTGCAACACGGCGGTGACAAAGAGAGTGACTCGAAGTCGGACAGTGAGGGGGGCTTCTGCACTACGCTCTAGGAATAGGTTGTGTAACCGAGAAGGGATGGGTATGACCGACCAAAGCTGCGTGTAAGAAAGAGCAGTACTTCTCCAGTATTGACAGACATGTGTGATTCGTATCCATTCCGAGCTGGTAGCCCCGCAAATGTATTGTTCGAATATTTCAAGGAGTATATCAGCTGGTAGAAGGTGGGCGGGTGATGCGCGGTCTTCAGATGAAGAATGTTCTTGTGTCACCTGAGACTCCGCGGAAAATCGGGTACGCTTTGCCTTCGACTTCCGAGGAATGGTTAATAGCCTTCCAATCCACTTCATTGTGATAATAGAGCGAAGAAAAGGCTTTGCGGTCACGATAACAAGGCGCACAGCCCTTCCAAGCACATGTGGTGTCATGTGGTCTCCGCTGCGACCCATTCACGGTGGAGGTGAAGGATATTTACTTCAAAAATGCTATCCAAGGACAGACTATTCTCCAGTCGAATCACTAGGTTGCACCGTCTGAAATTTCTCGTAGAGCTCTCTTTTCCGCAGTGAGTTTTGCAGGTCTTCTTCTCTTTGTTTCCTTTTCTCTCGTCGCTCGTCATCTCGAAGAACACCCTGATACATGGTCTAGACGACCGCCGTTGGTTTGTGAGTGAGAACCGGGGCCATTGTGAATTCCACGAACCTCATGTTCCTGCTGCTGCTGGTAGTGGACGGCCCATATGACGAAGGAGGTAAAGAGCACGGAGGCTCCGAGCGTGGCTCTGGCTGCTCGCGACATGTTTCCAAGTTAGCAGGCCGGCATTAGCCGCGCATCGTTCACCGTCCAAGCCAGAGCAAACAAGGCCAGACTCCACCCAGCCAGACAGTTCCCTTCCTCGCCTTCTTCCCATCACCCTGCCTCCTCATCGCCCCCGTTTTCCTCGTCATGGCTCCCATCGAGGTGAGCTCAATTTTCGTCGAATTACAACCGTCTAAATTCCCCGCGATTTGCCAGGAGTTTGAATCCTTGCTCAAGGAAATCGTCAATGCGAAACGACTTTCTGCGCGCAAAGTGAACGATATCACGATGATCGCCCTAAAATCCATGAAGGTCATGCCCACCAGCAATATCTCGCAGTTGATGTACTGAATGGGGCTTTTTGCAGGAAGATACCCAGCTCGTGTCGATTCTATACCGCACCCATCGAACCCTTTCACCCTCAGCCAAAATTTCTAGCCTTTACGTGTTTGACGCTCTGGCTCGTGCTGCACGTAGTCAGACGACCAAGCATCCCACCTCGAATGACCCTCATTCCAGCGAGGGTAATTGCGCGACCTTTCTCTCTAAAGTTGAAGGTGTTTTGGAAGGTTTATTCACCGATATGGTCTCCCTTGGTCTCAGTGATGCAAAGGTTAGTCTATCCTCTTCGCTAACTCGTTCATCTAGTCTGTTCTATCCCATCGCGTACGAATCACGCGAGCATGGCTACCCCAACTACTGTCTACGATAGGTAGATCCTGACCGCTGTAGCTCGTCTGTGTGTGTGTTTGCACCCTCGCGCAACACCGCCATGTCGCATCTCTCGTATACGAGCATGCAGCCCCGACATTGTCTCTGTTTGGCATCACGGCGTAATATACACAGATCCTGACCAAGTTCCTCGTATACGTCTCTTGCAGGAAAAAACCCAGAAGATTCTTGACATATGGATAAAGGGAAATACATTTCCTTCCGCATCGCTCTCGCGGCTGAAGGAAATTGTGATAAAGACAGAACAAGGACAAAAAGGTGCATATCAGTGTTTCCACATGTATTCGCTAAGTATCTCCCCTACCTGTGTAATTCACTTCACCTACATGCCATCCGTGGTTCTGGTCCCCCCTGAGTGGAATGTGAACTAAATCATGACTTGCGTTAGAACCCGAAATTAACCAACACTTCAATGTGCCGCCAAGTAATGGGGTACCACACATATCACCCCCTCCGCCAGTGACGGGTGCTGCCAACAGCATACCAGACCCACAAGCCACGCTGCTCGCGCTTCTCGCCCAGGCCGCGAACGCTGCGACATCAAATGGGTAAGTGGTCAAGTTCATCATAGCACCGATGCGATGCTGAAAACACCTCCCATACAGCCAAATACATCCAAATACGAGTCCACTGATCCAACCGCCGCCTGAGCAACTAGCCCTCATACAGAGGCTTGCACAAGCAGCAAAGGCCGGTAATGGGTCGCTTGGGAATCCACCGGGCCATGGACCACCTCCGCCCTCTGCGCCAATGGGTCTATCGGCACCACATCCCGAGGAGACGTCACGGTCGCCGTCTTCGTACCGGGAGCCTGACCACAACTTTAATCGTAGACCAGCTAAATATGATAATTACGATGAATCTGATCGTGGACATGATTATCATCGCAATAACTACGCTGGCCCAAGTCGAGGGTTCAGAGGCTTCCGTGGCCGTGGTCGTGGACACGATCCTAGAGGAGGGGGGAACAGATGGGATGACCGTGGTGATAGGATGAGAGACCAGGACAGGAGCCCCTCCAGGAGACCGAGGCACAGTCGGTCAAGGAGTCCACCAGGCAGGTATGGGGGCAGACGAGACCACAGGCCGTACAGTCCTCCGCGCAGACCTTCGAATGCGATGCCGCACCACGACTCACGCTCACCTCGATCACCCCGACGCAACCCGAACGAACCTGAAAAGGATGAGTTCGGACGAGACATCAGGCCTCCATCGCCTACACCCAGCGATCCTGCTTCTACTTCCGCCCGCGCTACCACCCCTATAAAATCACCCCAACCAGAGATTAGCCAAGTCAAACCACCTGCTGTAGAGTCTACTACCTCTGTCGAACCTAATGAACAAGCTGCGTCGTCTAACATGGCTACTACGGAGCCATCGTCAGAGCCTGCGGCTGTAATAGAGAGTGCGGCACAGCCTCCGAGCCAGATGCAGTTTGACTACACAAACCCGGCTTCGTGGGAAGCATTGGGAAAGCAATGGTCGATGACCTATGGATATACGCCAAGCCCTGAAGAGATGATGCAGTATGTCATGATGGGCGGTGTGGTAAATGCCAACTCGGCAGGTGGGAATGGGACGGCGGGATGGTCGAACTCTGGCTATGAAAATGAGTCGACCGAGATGTACAACAGGAATTCGCGTGGTGGTCGAGGAAGGGGAGGTTATAGTCGCGGTCGAGGAGGAGGGTATGGACGCGGCAATCCCCGTGATACACAAGGCATGGATACGATGGCCACAGATGCCATCGTTCTGGGAGGAGATACAGATACCACGCCGATGGCAGAACAACCTCCGGTACAACATCACCCACAACAGGCATCCGGTAATTCTGGAGGTGCGGGTGGAAGGATGCAACGGGTCGGCGACAAATGGGTCTTCGTTCGTTCGTAACCAAGATGTTTCATTCTCTGTAGATCAGTCATACTTCATGTAGTTATGATATTTATACGGCCTCGGCTTCGTCTGCGTCGAATGTAGCCAGTTCAAATGCCCTTCGTCTATCTAGTCGGTTGCTGTAGTCAGTGTATAGGCTTCTCGGCTCGGTGGACCGCCCTTCCAAAAAATTTCCAGCGGTGAAGGGGTTGGGCCAGAACATGAGGTAAAATAGAGTTGCGGAGAGGATGCCTATGAAACTACCCACGATCACATCTTCTTTATGGTGGCGCTGGGATATGGGTCAAAAAGTAGCTCAAAGGTGGCGGTTGTGAAGGAGAACTTACGTAGTCTTCAACCCTTGTTACACCGACAAAAGTCGCCCAAAATAGAGGGACGAAAGAGAGAATAAGCCGTCCAGCTCTGGTGGAGGACAACGACGAGGATTTCAACGGGGCGTGGAAGCACCAGGCAGCTGTTTGGCCTGCTATCCAAAGGGACAAGAACGTCATACCGGTGAAAGCTCCTGCTGCATGTCCGGACGGGAAAGAACGTCTTCCGTCTAACACCTTCTCAAGGTCCCTTCAGCGTGGGGTTAGCTTGGGGAGGATTAAGTGCGGTGATATACTTACCCTGTGCACGCTTTGAGAGCTTTATCCCACTTACATCGTGCGAGAAAGTCTGGCCGCAAGCGTCCTACGACAGCATTTGGACAAGCTCGCGGACAACGTATTGAAATTCTTACCAACTTTGTTTTTCAAGAACTCCGTGAGGAGGTGAGTGAAACCCCTTCGCAATGATAGAATTTGTATTAGACAGGCGCGATTGAACTAGACAAGCACTAGACTTACCTACTCGCCATTAATGAGATAGCGGCGTGGTGGATATCAATGAGCGAGCGTCGAAGCATGTTGACGACAACCACAGCAGATATGGGCACCCAAAGAGCGATGACATTGTTTAGCCATCCAGAGATCCTAAAGACGGTGGCCATGAGGACATGGTAACGCAAAGCGTCGTCAAAAGGATAGTTACTGGTTGTGCTTGTGGTGGTGGTTTATTAAGGGGTCTTTTCTATCAAATTCCCTTTCAAAGGGGGGTATATTGGAGGCAGCATAGCCGAGCACCCATATTGCCGCAACGAGGATCCTGGAGGGAACAGTGGTGAGCATTAGCGTCAATTGGAAGTGGTGCAAGGAGATACGTAGGGGCTAAGTCCACTACTTACCAGTCAGATAGGTATGATCTGTCCCACCAGTCAAGGGTATCACGACCAAAGAAATTCCTCAGTCTTTCTCGTATGGCCATAACTCGACAGTTGCACACCTTGCGGTTGTCAGTGTCGACTGTCAGTGTCAGGGCGGGATGCCCATTCTCCCACGTGACCGATTGTTGATCGAGACCGTGTGACATTGTCACGTCGGCATGGCCCGCTCTATTACGCGACGCGACGCGTGCCCAAAGGCAACTTTGCCTAGGCTTTTCTTTCACCATCATGGCGAAAGCAAAGGCCTCTTCCTCCAAATCCAGCAAGCAGAAGTCAATAACGTCTTTCTTCGACACCTCTGCAAGTAAGAAGAAGAAGAAGGCTAGCAAGAAAGAGAATGAGGATGAGGATGCGGGGTCTCCGAATGACGATGCACAGGAGAGTTCTGATGCTGAGATGGAGGATGTAGAGAAGGCGAAACCGGGAGATGCAGCATCGTCGCCGAAACCGCCTCCAATTTCCAGCATACCCCTTATGTTCGACGACCTCGTCAGTCGTATCCCTGAAATTAAAGATGTCGCCGACCGGATAGCAGGAAGGCCTTTACGCGTTGCAACTATGTGTTCTGGCACGGAATCACCTCTTCTTGCACTCGATATGATACGGGACTCGATGAAGAAGCTGTTTAATGTGGATATCAATGTCAAGCACGAGTTTTCCTGCGAAATTGAGCCATTCAAACAAGCATACATCGAACGGAACTTCCAACCGCCCATTCTCTTCCGTGACGTTTGTGAGCTTGGAGGCGACGAGGCGTACGTTTTTTCCATCATCTTTCTACAGTATTGGTCCTTACTGACTGTCTTTAGCCATACAGCTTATGGTGCTCTCGCACCTGTCCCCGGCGATGTCGATATGCTCGTCGCGGGCACGTCTTGTGTGGATTATTCCAACCTCAATAATGAGAAGCAAGACATCGACGCGAATGGAGAATCTGGACGCACCTTCCGTGGAATGATGTCTTGGGTCAAGAAACATCGACCTCCCATCGTCATTCTCGAGAACGTATGTTCTGCACCGTGGGACAAGGTCAAAGACTATTTCCGCGATAACGACTATAGCGCAGAATTCGTTCGAGTCGATACGAAAGCTTACTACATTCCTCACACCCGCACTCGTGTTTATCTTTTCGCGGTGGACCAAGTAAAGTCGAAAATACCCGAGGAATGGCTCACATGGGTGAAGGACAAGTTAAAGCGACCGGCTACGGCCACCCTGGACTCTCTTATGCTTGGGACGGATGAACCTCGCATACATACTGCCCGACAGAAGTTGGTCAGCGAGAGTGCTCATGCTCTTGATCGACGTACTGGTCGTACGGACTGGAGTCGCTGCGAGTCTCGTCATCAACGTGCTAGGTTAGAGGAGCAACTGGGCGATAAACGCCCGTTAACAAGTTGGGATGACGGTAAGCCTCTTGTCTCTTTTCCCTCAGCGACACAATTGTAATGTTCTGTGCAGGAGGATATTGTAAAGTTGCTGTCGATGCTTGGGGTGATTGGGCAACTATTCAAGTGGAACGAGTTTGGGACCTGATGGACATTAGTCTTCTTCGGTCCGCGAAACTCGGAATTGACCCGGCCTATAAAACGTGAGTCTGGTGCGCTGGTCTCGCTGTGATACTGACATCTTTCCTCTAGTGTCGTGTGGAATCTCTCTCAGAATGTCGATCGTACTATTGGGTCCAGCAAGCCTGGCATTTGCCCTTGTCTGACCCCCTCAATGATTCCGTATATAACGAATCGTGGTGGCCCAATGGTAGGCTTGGAGGCCTTGTCGATGCAAGGTCTTCCTGTGGACAAACTTCTGTTGACTCGAGAAACTGAGGATCAGTTAGCTGATTTAGCGGGGAATGCTATGTCGACGACCGTCGTTGGTGCCTGTATCTTGGCTGCCCTTGTCTCTGCGCGGAAGCTCTTGAAGAAGGGAGATGATCATCGAAGCTACGAGTCTAAAGCGGGAATCTCTGAGGTCGATCATGAGAGTATGGATGTCGATGTTCCCTCGCAAGAACAGGAGGTTATACCTATGGAGGACAGGATATGTGGGGAAGAAGCGTTGGTCGAACAACCCCTTGACCTCTCCGCTACGGGGTCGCGGACTCTCGCTGATCTACTGAAGGACGCTGACAAGAGTGCTCGTCTATGTTTCTGCGAGGGTCGCGTCGGCCAAACTACCCGCCAACTCTCCCGTTGCTCTGACTGCCAGACATCATTCTGCAGGCGTTGTGGTGGTCGTCCTGAGCATAACCCTTCTTCCATTTCTCCGGAGCGGTTGGCTCCTTCGGAATTCGCTCGAGAACTCAAGGGAACGCTCCCAATGGCTGTAGTTCTAGAGGGTGTCTCCAGAGAGTTGCTGGATGGTCTCAAGAAAGAGTTGAAGCTAGACATACCCGAGAAACGATGGGACAAATGGGTGTCTGCGGTCGTCCGAGCCTCTGAACAGGAGCTTCGATTTGTCGAGCCCAAGCGCCAAGAAATTTGGACGGCTGTTTACTCTTCGCCGGTTGCAACGTTGGAACTTGTTCTTCATCCCCAGCAGCCGGAGTGGTACCTATACGCCAAAGCTGAAGATGACGAGCCTGCCGATTCCGAAATCCGCAAGATTTTGGATCACGCTGTCGGTCGACTTCGCTGTGACGGGCATCTATTTAATGGAGAATGGCAATTCGCTTTACCTTCCACAAGTACCTTTCCCATCAAGATCACGGGTACTGGCCCGTTGGTACCCTCGTGGGAGGCTCGTCTTGGACTGCAAGAAGAAAAGTTTAAGAATCGCGAAGTCTTCTCGCAACTCCGCATCGAAGTACCACCTGATGATGTGTCGTGTCTTGAGCGCAACATCTCTGGGACCTATACTCTACTTGATAAGTGTGGCACAGCAAATGGTGGACTCCATCGGCGCGAGCCGACTCCGGAAGATGGCAACCAACCGACGGTGTTCATGCTCTTAGACCCTCATCGTACCAATGACGCCGAAGATTCGTTCGTCTTCTCCATTAGTATGCGACGCTATGAATATGGCGAAACCCGACCCATTATATGCAAGCTCGATTCTAAGTGGCGACAATCCTCCGATGAAGGGACCAAGCAAGTGAAATGCCACCTACCTTTTTACTGGGCTACTTCAAAGAAGGCAACGCTCAAGGTAAGCACCATCATTGTAGCTTCATTCTCATACGCTGAGTCTTTGGTATAGCCAGCCGAACTTCAAGGAGCTCGCTTTGCTGTTCCCAATGGTCCATTGAATATCCCCGTGGATGCAGATGGCTGCCAGACCGCCATTGCCCTCCTTGTATGTCGCGTCCCTGTCGGCGCTGAAGCTGGACCCGAGTGGCCTCGTGGAACCTGGCGCGAAGTCGATAAGATCAACGAACGCAGTATCTTCCGAGCCTTGTCATGGCTTATGGAGCGTATCTGCCATAATGACGAATCCTTCGTTTCGTGGCAATCCGTCGACGCAGAGAAGTTGCTAGCCTGCGAACGATGCGCGCCTAGTCCGCCAAAAATCGTTTGGATGACCCGCAAAAACAAGTCGGTAGCCGTCGAAAATCCTGTTCAAGCTGGTGAATACGAACGTCGGTTGAAACGTCGTCCGAGTCCTTTTGTGACCCAGCTCATGCTCGACAACGATGGGCTAGGTACAGTTAAGGTTGGCCTCAATGTCCCCACACTGCTGCACCGTGCGCTTTCCAGGCTTCCCAATCTCACTCCTTCGGATGAGTTCACCCTCTCCTGGCGCCTCGATACCAACTTTACCCCTGCTGTGACCCTCGACTTCCCAAAATTCACGCTCAAGAGCAACAAGCCGGACTCGAAACATGCTCAGCCACCTAGTTTCAAATTGAAGTTGCGTCCGGAGCAGCTTCGGTCGCTGACATGGATGGTTGCGCAGGAGTCCAAGAACGCGCCCCCATTCATCGAGGAAGAAATCGCCGAAGCCATTCTCGACCCGTTGGGCTGGAGAGCAGAGGGCAGAGCTCAACGTTCTCGTCACATTCGTGGTGGTGTTTTGGCTGATCAAGTTGGATACGGAAAGACCGCGATCACATTGGGTCTCATTGACACGATGGCGAAGGACGTTATGAAGGAGTTCAGCAAGATCGATACCATGGATGGCAAGATCCCAACAAAGGCCACTCTCGTCGTTGTCCCGCCTCACCTTACTCGACAATGGGGATCTGAAGTCAAGAAATTCACCGGCAAACGCTTTAATGTCCAAATCATCTCTACCGTTTCGAACTTGAACTCCCTTACTATCAAGGACATCGAAGACGCGGACATCGTCATCGTCGCATCCAATCTCTTCAAGAGTAACGTATACCTTGAAAATTTGCAGGAGTTAGCCTGTGTGGCTGAGCTTCCATCGCGAGATGGGCGGCACTTCAATGCAGGTTTTGAACGATGCCTAGAATCCCTTCGAACCCAAGTGAACACCCTGCGTGATCGAGGTTCGAGTGCAGTCATCGAAAACATGAAAGACGCCAAGCGTCGAGGTTCGTGGATATTTTCTCCATTTCATTACTTTACTAATTCCACCCATTTAGCTGCTGAGGAAGCCGCTGAACAACTCAAGGCGTTGCAATCCAAACGTCTGAAAGGCAAGCACTACCGTGAGGCAGCTGAGGCCGCCGAAGCTGAACGAAAGTCCAAAACGACGCCGACCAAACCTGCTAAGAAGGTAGCTGTCAAGCCAGCCAAAACCAAAGCCTCGAAGGTCGTGGAAAGTGACAGTGACGCCCCGTATATCCAAGACACAGTCGAAGTTGTGATTCCCATCCAGAACTCGCGTAAGACGTCACCGGAGACGGATGGAGCTTCCGTGCCACCCTCCTCCGCACCGCCGTCCCAAAGTGAAGGCTCAGATGAAGAATCCGATCGACCTCGTCAACGACTACGCCGCAAAGCTGCCCCAGCTGTTGTTATCGTTGATTCTGAGAGCGACACAGATACTCATAAGCCGAAAGCAGCGAAGAAGACAGCGAAGAAGACAGCGGCCAAGTCTTCAAAGACTCAGCCAACGCGGTCTCGGAAGCGCCCAGCAGACGAGTCCTCTGATTACGAGGATGGTTCAGGTGGTGATGCCACTTCTTCTGAAGAGAGTGCCTTCGATGCCAATGCCTCATCGGAGGAGGAAGCATCCCAATCCAAGTCGAAATCTAAGTCCAAGCCGAAGCCCAAAGCAGTACCGAAGCCTCAAGCGAAGGGCAAAGGTCGTGCTTCAGCGTCAAGTGGCCCCAGCGAGACTGAAGCAGATACTGATGACATGGACGTCGACGACGCCCCCGCAAAGTCCACGGCCAAGGCTAAGAAGCCCGCTGCAAAGAAGCGCAAAGCCGACGACGAGGAAGACCGCCCAGCCAAGAAAGCACGAAGACAAGATACCGATCCTTGGAAGCTTGGTTCCACCGTGGTCAAGAAGGATTGGGAGGAAATGCGTTCACCTCCGTTTGAAATGTTCCACTTCGCGCGGTTGGTCGTCGATGAATATACCTACTTGGATGGGAAGGTGCACTCTGTCGTTACGAGACTAGCAGCTAGTCGTCACTGGGTGTTGTCTGGTACCCCGCCGATACATGATTTCTCAGCCGTGAAGACCATCTCTGCGTTCCTACGTCTTCACCTCGGAGTTGACGATGACGGAGAAGGACACTCTACTGAGGTCAAGAAACGTATTAGGGAGCAAACTGGTAAGTAAGATCATACACATTCAAGCTCCTTACTCAATCTATCCCTATAGCCGTCGAGAAGTTCCATTCGTTCCGTGAAGTCCGCAGCCTCGAATGGCACGCACACCGTCATAGACTAGGACAAACATTCCTTGATCAATACGTCCGCCAGGTTTGTTTTTTACTTCTACCCCCCAGTCATATATTCAAGTATTGTCATCATTAGAACATTGCCGAAATCGACGAGATCCCTTGGTCAGAAAACATCCAACGTGAAACTCAAACAGCCTCAGAGTACGCTATCTACCTGGAGCTTGAGCATTACCTTCGTGCTCTCGAAATGGCCATGAAGAAGAGTCGAAAAAGCGAGAGTGATCGTGACAAGCGAGTCACTAAGGCCCTTGGGGAGAGCAAGTAAGTTCTATCCTCAAACACTGTTATCTTCGACGCTGATAGGTTGTCTTTTCAAGAACGGCTGAAGAGGCACTTCTCAAATGTTGCTCTTACTTCGACCTGCAAACTGATCAAGAGAACTCGATGAAAGCCTGTGATGTCATTGTCAAGGAACGTCTCACCCAACTCGACGAGTGCAAGGCTGAGCTCCTCGAGGCTCTCAAGGAGGGTGTCAAACGGGAGAAGAAGCTGATTAGCGAACATGACATCGCCAAGGAGTCCCTCTTCCATGAGTACATTCGTGTCACCCGTGGTGAAGACGATGCTGTTGGCGATCAAGACGCACGCGACATGATCGTCGCGCTCCTCGACAAAGCTGGCGCCCATACCTCTACTCGCAAAGGTCGCACAGACGATTCCGATCTCACGGAAGCGGTCAAAAAGCTTGCTTGGGCACATCGCGAGAAGACGCATGAAATTCGTCGACTTTCGAAGGAACTCGTTGGTCGTGTACGCTCGCTGCGGTATTTCAAGGTCGTTCGTGATTTCCAGAAGCAGTCGGAGAGTCCTCCTGATGTTGCTTGTCCGAAATGTGGTCGGGAGGGTTTGCCAGCGAGTGAGATTGCTGTGTTGTCGTCTTGCGGTCATACGGGGTGTTTGGAGTGTGTGAAGACGTGCGCAGAGAACGAGGAGTGTGTGTACACTGCTTCTGGGGCGTGCAAGTCCGCTGCACGGGTATTGAATATCATTCGAGCAGACAGTCTGGGGGTTGATGATAGGGAACGAGAGGGACGAGGCAAACATTACGGGATGAAGCTAGAGAAGATCATTCATAAGATCAAGTTCGTTGGTTCTCCATGATACTTTGTTGTTATCACTCCGCTGACCCATATCTTCAGGAAAGATATCCCCAAGGATGAGCGTATCCTTCTGTTCGTCCAGTTCCCGGATCTGATGAAGAAAGTCGCCGAAGCACTTAGCGACAACAAGATCAAGTTCCTTGAGATCAAAGGCACAGCACACCAGAAGAGCAAGAACCTGGAGAAGTTCCAAGAAGGTGGCGAGGAACGTGTGTTGTTGCTCAATGTCATGGACGAAAGCGCTAGTGGAGCCAACTTGACTTCTGCGAATCACGCCATCTTCATCTCGCCCTTGCTGGCGCCGACGAAGGAGATTTACCAGATGTGTGAAACGCAGGCGGTTGGTCGTTTGGTGCGGTTTGGTCAGACGAAACATGTTCAGGTGTACAGGTTTTTGACGACACATACGATTGATGAAGAGATCTACCAGCAGAGGAGAGAGGTCATGATGCGAGATGGGAAAGATCATTAGATTTATCTGTTGCATGTAATACGGATTTCCTTCACATATAATATTGTACATACTAGTATAGAGGCGGTTTAAATGCGACTCCGTGGACTTGCAAGTTGGTGGGGGTATGCCTGTGGGAGAAGGTGGGTATCTGATTGGATGAATAGTAAATCCGTTATCATTAGGGATACAGGTGGACTTGTAGGGTATTACAAAGAGAGGAGAGATACACACAGCGTCCGACGAGGTCCAAGGAGGGATGGCTACTTGTTCGACATCACATAACCGGAAGTGTCTAGAACCTTTTTGCCACATATCGCGCATAAGCCCTTCTTGTAAGCACAGCCTGGCGGGGGATGTTTTGTTGGTGACTTGATAAGAGAGATTGGGAAAATGGGATAAAGCGCACCATGGCAATACTTTGCTTTGTTCTGAGTTACGTTTGACTTGCAATCCTTGCACTTGCCTTGATAGGGCTGAGGAAGTGGGGGGAGCTGTGTCAGAGATTGCAACGAACACAAGAAGCTGATTGTATTGTGCGGCACCTGAAACCTGTTCTTCGAGCTTCCTGGGCGACTGAGGAGCTTGTTCTCGCCAATCTTGCGCGAGCCGTCCTTGATACTGGTTGAAGTGGATTGAAAAGGATCAGGAGCGGCTAACTTTGAGAGTTTCTAGGAAGACGGAGAACAATGAGCCCAACAATAAGCGACGGGCACAAAACAGTTTAGCGCCGCACGGTTTCGCATTTCTTGCAGACCATTGGACGGAGGATACGTTATTAGTGAGGGTGTGATGCGACGGGGGTATGTGTCACACCCGTCACGCTGCTCGGGAGAGGGTGGGTGTGGCTGTGCTGCAAAAACGTGGGTGGTGGCCATCCGATCATGTTGGATTCGGAATCTCGATCTTCCGCTGACACAATAAAATCCAAAGTTTATTGTGACAGTTGGATCGGGATGGAGCGACCCAGGATCTCGTCCGCCACCAACGAAAGCGGCAACCGACTCCTCCAAACCAGGAAGGACGCGCCCCGCACTGCGGCTCCTTATTGTTGCCTTCCAAATCCATCTTACCGCCAACTACCTCGCCATCATCCATCACCAAAACTCTACTCGACTCAGACGCACGCAAAATCATCGTTGACATGACAATCCTCCTCTCCCTCAGAACCATTCACGCCGCCAGACGCCTTCTCTTCACAAAAGTTTCTATTCTAGACAATATGCCTTCACCTTACCGACCAGCACCGCGCCTCAGATCCCGTTGTTTTATTTTCTCCCTTCTTGTCAATCGTATCCTATTCGCTAGAAAGATACCACATATCCCGACGCTTACAACAACTATCCTTTATTTTTCTTTTCTTCCAACCGTCTCTCGCATGCGGACTCGCATCGGTATAAAGTCAATCATCTCGCCTGGTAAGTTCCAACAACAAAGATCCAACTGCTTCTGACTCCCGCTCCTTCTCGCTCGTCGCCGGGAACAACACAAATGGCACGCTACAGAATCTCGACCGAAATCCTCATCCTTATCTTGGAGAAACTCGACCCCCAGTCCCTGTACCGAGCCTGCCAGGCAAGTATTCCGTTCACACATATTCCCCGTCATTCGACCGAAGCACATTCCACGTCTAAAGTCTATCATTACCTCTTCTAGGCATTCAGTCGCATCTACAATGTCGTCATGGAATTCCAATCCTTACGGTACCGCTTCGAGCTCGCATTGGCTGCCATGAAAGATGGACGTGCCCCACGTGCCCGTGCTGCCCCCCTCGCACGCCATCAGCTCCTTTTGTCTTACAAGAAGGACTGGCCAAGACTTCATTGGTCCTCGGAATCTAAGTTACAGATCCCTACTCCTGCCCAAGTCGGCATGACTGGAGGCTTCGTCCACAAGATTCTCACCAACGGTCAACAGTATTGTCTCGAGTTATCTCAGCTTCCCTCCTTCCGAACCGGCTGTCCCTTAAATATGACGCGCCATATAAGGTTTCCTACTGGCCCTATCGAGGGCGTCATCGTCGATCCTTCCCAGGCCCTTCTAGTCACCACGCATCTCTTCAGGTACGCATTCCCTCTCGGTTGCTTGTCCCGTGGTCTCACTAACTCTACGGACATAGTCAAAATGGATTTGTGGCCATCCAAATCAACATGCGCGACTTATGGACTTTCTCCAAGCATCGTTGGGCACCTGCTCTCGCTTACGAGTTCAGTACTCAATCCCCGGCACGGGTGTCACAAATGACACTCCAGATCTGTGGTTCAAAGCTCGGTATCTCCATGGAGTTTGTTGGCGGACAAATTAAGCACCTCGTCATGGACTGGCGCACCCTTCACGCACGCGTAAGTGTTCTTTATCCTTTCTTCGAGTTCTCATCCGAGGAACTTACACGGTCGTCGTCTTAGTGGTTCGAAGAAAGCGATATCCTATTCTTACACGAAACTCGCCTGCTGGTAATCACCAAGTACAACGGCCGGCCCGTCATGAATCTCTACAACATCACAGAAATCGCTAATGTGACGAACATGCGCGAATACGAACTTCCCGAAGCTTGGGGAACCGCAGCGATCACCTTCTGTCCCAACATGTCTCCCCAATCGGACGCTATGGCCAATCCAGAGGCTCTATTCTATCCGGACCCCTCCGCTCGGCTCCTGATGCTCTCAGTCGACCCCAACGCTACACCCTCTCGTCACCCAACCACCAACGCCAAAGCTCCCATCGCGTGGGTCTTCATCAATGAATCGTACTTCAAACCTCCTACATCCCGACGAGACCCAGCTCGCGTTTCTTGGAAGCATTGGTCGCAGCACTGCTACATCCGCAGTGTTGTGCCATCTCCTTATCAAGGCGGTCCCCAACTCGTCGGCACCAAGGTGGTCTTCCTCGACGCCGAACCGGTACAACTCTCCCGCAGCCAGATGGGCACCAAACCAGGTCTCATCCCTCGCTTAACCCTTATCGAATTCAGACCTTTCGTCGATCCCACCAACGTACCTGGGAAAATCTGGACTGCCGGAGTAAAGACAAACATGGTCCCATACGAATATTCCAAGGATGTTCCTTACAAGACAATAGACAATCTCAGCATAGAGGGTATCAGAGTTACCGAAGATAACATTGTATTATTCATGGTACGCCTCATATTTCGTGGGAGGTCCCTTGTGCTGAACTTTTTGACATGTTCTTTGATGACAGGAGTGTCGACAGGGGATGAGGAACCTCAATATTCTGACTTTCGGCGGACAGCCAGCAGCTCCCCGACCGCGACACAAGTAATTTACTCATATTCATCACCAGCAAATCACAAGACGCGTCGAAACCGGATGAAGTATCAAATAATCTCCTCAAATAGACAGAAGACCAATTAAAGAGTGAAGGAGACAAGAAGTGTATCGTATAGCGTGTATAACCAAGCCTGCTGATCTCACAAATGTACTAACTAGCCTTCCTTTCCTCTCTCGCGATGTATCATTTTACCTCCCGTTTCCTCTCCTAGGTATCAGATTGTATATAGTGTAAACGAAACGAAATGGATCCCTCTAAGTAGTAAATCTGTAGTTGTACGTAGATGTACCCCTGTACCTGTGCCGGTTAGCCCAGGAACGCCTCTTACAGCGCTTTTCATAAATATGCGGAATCGCGTTTTCCAACACTTTTGGCCATGGGGTTAGGGTTTCCTCTTTTGGGCCGTGGAAATGAACTCCTAAAGTCCCTATAGAGCCTCGGAGAGGTGCCCGACGACACATCATCGTTCACAATGGTTGCCCGGTGCCAGTAGCAAAGTTCTGCACTACTTATCCATGACTATAGTCTGTATAAAGCCACTTAGAAGGCAAGGGACTCAATGAATACTGAAAACATTGGCTGTGTCCGAGAGGCGAGAATATGCACACAACTGCTCCCATATGAAGTGTGTCGGACAGGGATTGGCAGCGAAGTGGAATTTCTGGGGTATGAACTCTAATTCTCACTTGGAAATGCTTGTCACAGACGAAGCTGTACGATTTGTGTGCGTTACTGCGTGAGACGTCTAAAATACGGGAAGGCATCAATTCTATGTCATTTTGAGCCTGACTCATATACACATCTGACTCTGCCGACGAACACGATAGAGTAGATAACCTTCGTCGCCGTATCAA
>BEWF01000100.1:0-18088 GCA_002583695.1 Pleurotus salmoneostramineus
TTTTGACAACAGCATGTGGCTCGGGCAACATCTTTTTCAAGAAGCGCGAGGTTATCCAAGGAGTATGCGGCTAATGTAGTTGTGGCCTGAGACGACAACACTGAGGGCGAGGTCACACAAGGAACAGTGATAGGACCACAGTATATTGGGGGGGAGCGCGATGGTGATGGTACAAAGGGAAGAATGACTAGTGAGTCCAAAAGCAATTTCCAAAAAGATAAATAAAGAGACATGTGATCTAGGAGAGACTAGGGGTAAGGATTGTATCCTTACAATGTGCGCCAAATGAGGAGGAGGGTGAATGGAGAGGACTAGAAACTGGATGAAGAGGAGGTGAAGGAGGTGATGAAGGAGTCAAGAGCTGATCCCGTGATTCTCCAGGCACGTCTATGAGCAGCGCGAGATTACTGAACGGGCTCAGAGAAATCAATGGTGAAAGAGAGACGGTGATGGTGTCATTGAAGGAAGTTGACGAGACACGGATTCCTCAAGGTTGCAAGGAGGGTTGAGCCAATGGAACTCGGCACTGTGGATTGTGATGAGGCAGGAAGTTTCCGTGGCCGGTCTGGGCGTGGTGAAAACAACAATGTCGTTGATGTAGATGAGGAAGGCGGGTCGTAGTTCAACTGCTTCGGGGTAAGATTAAATGAGTACTATGATATATGTCGCGCTCTTTATATACGGTGGGCGTATTTGTATTACTTTGTTGGGGAAGTAAGGTTCAGGAGGTAGACTAGGAGGTGTAAGGAGGTGTTGTCCTTACACGCTGGCCCGGACTGGGTGCGACGACGCAGGGCAATCTTGAGGCTGGTCTGCCATGGTTGTACGGAAGCTTGACGAGTAGCGACGTTGGGTTTACCCCACAAGTCGATTGGCCTGCGAGGAGGCAGTTTGTTGTAAAACGTAACCTGTCCTTTTTGCGGATGGATGCGCGGGTGAGGAGAAGCGACTTGTCCTTGTTGAGGATGGAGGCGTGAGCATGTGGGTTGTTGATCCTGAGGATGTTGACCCTGAATGGTGATCTTGCACAAGGCGATTACAACATGCTCAAAGGCCTATCAGAAAGAGGAAGATTGCAGAAAAAAAAGTGTAACAAAGAACACTGGAGATCACACGTAGACCAAGTGTGAGAACCAATTTCTGGGATAAAAGATAAGAAACGTACAAATGAGCGGTCTATGTATATATATGGATTTGAGTGTTTGTCCTTGTTAGTATCTAAGGTCACTCCTAGCTCTGCCAGGAGCGTGTAAGAAGCTTTCTCCTTATACCTACCTACATTGGAAGAGCATAGCTAGTATCAGTTTCTACCTCCTTACAAGTCTCTCTGTGTATTATTACTGATGTTTCCATTTCATATTCCTTGCAAATCAGTTTGCTATAAGTAATTTCATTTTGTAGTTTCTATAAATGAAAGACAATTTCTGGATAGAGATATACTTAAAAGTCATAGAAAAACCAATCTGGCCCTTGGACATGTGTTCTAATGTTGTACTCTTTTTGTAGCTTGGAAGCCACTTGCTTCCACTCATGTTCCACATCCTCCTTACAAGCAATCCTAACCCATTCAATGGGGTGATTCTCTTTCTTTGCATTACTGAGTGCATAAAAGAACTCTGAGCTGCCGTTGGAGCCAAAGGGTACCACTCCCTTCCCATTACCACGAATACAGATTGTCAACAATTTTTGACATAGGCAAAATATGAATGTTGGATTAATCCAAGCATTTACCATAAAAAGCTCCTCAAGTGATGGCATGTTCATCCAAGGCAAAAAATTATTAAGTATCACACCCTCAGGATAATATGTCAAGCTCAATGTAACCAAATTTGGAAGAAATACAGAGAGACTGTTGAAGATTGTCAATTCATGACTAGATATTGACAATTCTGTAAGATTTAATAGCAATGGGACTGATGTAAGTTCTTGTTCATATATGAAAACTGAATTTGTTGATTGAGAAATATAAAGATAAAGCTCTCTCAGTAAATTATCAGTAGTAGAGAGGATGTGCAATAGACCCTGGGCAGACACTACATCAATTGTGCATTCAAGGGTGGTAAGTGCTTGAAGTTGCTCAATACCAAGAATAAAGCGGAGGAAGTGTCTTTTCTCCTCTTCCTCATCATATATCTCCTCTTCATCATCATATATCTCCTCTTCATCATTTGACTTGAAAACACCATTTAAATTGGTATAAAGGTCATCATTCCTGACTGACTCAGTAGTAACGTCAATCAGATACACCTTCTTCCTACAGGTAAGGCTGATAATATTGGGGGCACAGTAAGAAAAAGTATGCATAAAACTGAGGCAGTGTACTTACCAAGAGTGCCAACCCTCTGAATCTGGTACTGCAGAGATGTGAGATTGACAGGATAAGCAGAAAGATTTCACTATCTCTGGCTTATTAGAGAATATGGCTTGAGCCCAGTAGGAAACCAAGTTGACTGAATGATTCTGTGTTGACAAGGCAACTGCATTCTGATATGTGAGAGGTTCTCCCTTAGCAAAATCAAAATATATATAATGGCCATGTTCATTATTAATTTTCTCCTTTATATAGTTCAAAATATTGTCTTTATAGTGAAAAAATTAGATGGATATACCTTGTAGTAATCAACAATGAATGCAGTTGGGATTGAGTGATCCTTGAAAAATACCATGGGATGAGAAAATTGCTTGGGTAACTGGAAGCTCTTCATCTGCATATGTATCTGATGGAGTTTGCTATGCCTTTGAGCAGGAGATCCGCTAGGGCATTACTCTGTTAGTATGTGCATGGGAATGGGCAAAATACTAAGGGCAGGAAATAACTTTGATTACTTACACATAGGCAAGAAGAAGTTGCTCTAAAAACACTTTAAAGCGGTTGATATCATTTTTGGCAGTTTGGACAATTTGTTGAATGTCAAAGTCTGGGTGCCTAGCCAGCATATTTTCCCACATGGCCCGATGCTCACTGCTGCCAGATGCCCTTCCGCGGAGGCCATCTCTATACCGCTGTACATCACCCACAAAGATTTGCATGGTAGTACACCAATGGACAGCAGCTTGAGATTGCTTCTCAATCCAGGGAAGAAGCCATCTCACTTGTTCATATCCATTGTCCCATTGATTACAACTTTCCAAGGCATCAATCAGCTGACATGCCAGAGAGGCAGTCATGGAAAGGTTGGCCAGAACCTGCTTCATTTCGCGCAGGGGTTCTACACTTGGAATAAAGTCTGGCAGGGGTGAGAATGCTTTCTGTGCCTTGGCAATGAGTAGAACAAGGTCAGCAAATGGTTTACTCCTTGGTGATCTCTGTATACCAGGAGAAAATTCCACCATGCCAAGTTCCACATTATAGTAAAAGTTGTTGGTCTGACTGCCCTCAACCATGTTGAGAGGGCCTTCAATAACCATTCTGCTGTAGTTGGTGACCTGCATTGGTAGAGGCTGAGACTGAAGTGGGGGTAGGAAAGAAAGCGGATGGATGCACGATTCAAGCACTGTCTTGATGAGTTGTCATGTGTGGGAATGCCTCGAGGCTTCAGAAGATCAATCGCCCACATGATCAGAATTATCCATATCACTCTTCCGCAATCCTGGACCAAGTTGCTGCATAGTCCCTTCCCCATCTGTCCCAGAGATGATGGTTGCAAGGTTTCAATGCGGCGAAACAGCCCCAAGTTGTTCATTCTCGCATGGATTATACACCCCGTATCTCTAATCATCATCAATGGCATGACTCTAAACTGATACAGAACAACAGCCTGACTGGTTCTTAAATCAGTTAAGATTTCCTTTGAGGCTGATTCAACCAGGTGTACATGCCACCGAGAATGCGAAACTTTGTCCTTGCTCAGAGTGCCACAAGATTCTCACTTGTTGTAGACATTCAGATGCGCTGCCACATTCGGTGTCCTCAAGAGAACTGCTTCAATGAATACTCGAATCTTCCATTCCTCGGGATTCGCGATGTGATAGGACTCGGCATACTCCTCTTGTCCACCGCATACCAGCCCACCGTATATGGCTTCTCTGATTGAACTTAAAACCGAGATCGAGATTTACCCTCGTGCTGTAGCGATGCGCGGAGACCAATGAGAATAATTATATAACATGAAACGAATCATGATGCTCTATTACACGCAGACGGTCCGGAAGGAAGGCGACGGCGAGAGGAGGAAGGACAGAGCCGCGAAATGAAGGTGGTTGGGGGCTCAATGAGGTATCACATCAATGAAGCGCGGAAGAGCAATCCGAGCTAGAGGTTTAGCATCAGTATGGACGGGCGACACGATGCACCAATGAGATGACTCACAAGGATTTTTTTTCGATCGCGATGAGTGGTCCATATCTGTGCGGATCGCTCATGAGACACAAGAAGCTATGTTGACAACCCAGGAAGATAACGCCCAGCCGTCCTTGGTCAAGGGATAAAGCGGTCGCGAAAAAATCGAACCGTCGAATGGAGAGAACTACAGGCAGTACACGAGAAAGGGCAGCATTGAGTGGCTATCATATCCCGGAGACTTGGTACAACTCGAGGCGATGAGGACCGACCGTGGACTTGATGTTTCTCCGGTTAGGTTCGACAGGTGGGCGTTAGGCATTGGCTAGGTCTCGGAGGCAGCGCGAAGCCACACTGAAAAGAAATATTGACGACGTACGCGCGAAAGAAACAAAGAAGAAGCATACCTGGGACTTGAAACTTCAATACAGGAGTCAGACGGTGCATGTTCAGAAACGAGGCATGAAAGTTGTGGCACAGGGATATAGCGCGGAGGGGGGCCTAAACGGAAGGAGAGATCATCAGCGAATACGTGTGGAGGAAAGGGGGAAACACCACAGCAGTCAAGGCCTTCGAGACGCGTGCCCGAGAACGGAGCGAGAAGAAAGACATGAGGTGTGCGGCGTGGATGCGATAGGTGACCGTAATCAGCGCCTGGCTAGAAGTGGCGCGAAACAAGCAGCAGCGACCCGAACCACCGTTCTAGGAGTACAAGGAAGCAGAAACGAGAGATGAAAAAGGAAACCCGAAACAAGGATCAAAGAGACGAACGCCGAACGACCAGAAAAAGACAAATATCAAACGAGCCTAAATGATTCCTCCAGCCCAACATGGCTGAGAAACAAGAAACACGAGGAAAAAACTGAGAAAGTAGAGAGAAACAAAAGTAGGAATTGTCCGTGGGATCAAATCATTGGAATCGTAAATGTCCATTATGGATACGTGTAGGTGGGGGGTATGGGTACGAAACAGCTTTGTAGCGAATAAAGAATGGAATAGTAATGGGGAAGAAAGTACTACCTCGCCATGGTCGTCGAAACGTCCTCGTAGCATGGCGTATCTGTAAGTACCGAGACGTGTGCGCGGTGGTACGGAAAGGGTTGGGCGGTTGACCGTTGATATAGGCTCTGTTCAAGGCAGGGGACGAGCGTGCGTGATTATTAGCATTGACAAAAGTTAGAATGTAACTTACACCGATGTCGACATTAATATCGACCATTCGTCTTGTCAATGGTGGTCGCTTCGGGGCCATCAAAGTCCGCGCGGATCTGGGCAGCCTGGAGGCAGTCAGATTAGCTGGAAATGCAGGGATGAAGAGGCACGAACACGACGCACCTCATATGTACCCTGAATCTCTTCGTCTCCTCGGCTCTCCCATCCTAGCCGCATCTTGACGGTAGAGGGGACGGGGGTATGCGTTTAACCCGAAGGACGATGGCAAGCGAGCAGCGACATCGGTGGTCTCACAGGAAACCAACAGTTGGGTGGACCGCATACAGGTCTATGAGATGGAGATCGTGAGTATGCGTAGGAAGGTGGTATGTAATGGGAAACCAGCCAAGAAAGCGAGGAGCAGCACCGCAGCAACTTCACATGTGTTTTGCCCTTCGGGTTTGCGAAGCCCCGGTCAACGTCTATAACTGGGTAAGGGGATGGAAGATATACGACGATCAGAGGAAAGAAAAGAGAGGGAGAGCGAATGGGACGCACCCATACTCATAGATATTCCCTTGTCACAGAGAAACGTCAAACCTCCCCCCAAAATGACCTGATGACCTTGAGAGCAGTGGAAACAAAGCGCGGGGTCGAGGTCTTGAGAATTTTACGTGGTATAAGTGAGAGAGAAGTACGGAAACGAAGGAGAAACGCACGAAAAAGCCCTCCGAGCCTCACCAAGTCGTGCTCGAAAGTTCTATCCCAAGAGAAGCGAGTATTCCTAGGATATAGATGAGTCAATGGCACTCAAATGCATAGTCAACGAGCGCACCGAGATGCTTTATACCCCGAGTTTCCTGTCGCTTCCACCCGGACCAGTGTATTAGTCTCCACGGTGCTCTTTCTTCGTCATCGAGACGTGCCGGTTTGCGCAGTGCGACCGGTGCCAATGACTTCGTGCTGCTTCTGGGTAGGGTTGGTGGACGATGATTGTATGGCCATGGTAGAGAGAGACGATCGACGTGTATGAAGGTGAGGAAAGCTGGTCGAGATTGTCCATCGTGCATTGTGATGGACTCCGAGGGAAGAGGTTGGGAAGAGAAAAATGGTTGGGCGCTAGACACATTTCGATGACGTCATGCTCCGTTCGCAACTCTTCTCCTACCCTCACGCTATCCATATTTCTTCTCCAATGGCCGCTATTCCTCCACGCCAGACGCCCTTCATCGGAGACCCTTTCGTACGATGATATCTCTCTCAGTCGAACCCCCGTTTCACTTCACTTTTCCAGGTTGAAGCTGACCCACTTTTCGCCCGCTGTTCAGGTTCTCTCCAATCACGATTGAATCAAATCCTTCATGCCAGAGCCATGAATTAACGATCTCTTTCGGTCCGAGCTGGATCTGATTTTGACCTATCTAGGTTGAAGGACCCACCTTCCCCCGGTTCATTTTCTCTCCAATCAGGACGTGTCCATTCTAGAATACTTGTGGGAGTTCAACTCATCGTGAGGCTACAAGCTGTCCTCGTCGCTGTTCATCCTCATAGCGGCACTATGGCTCCTGTAGGTCTCTTCCTCGCGTTCTCGCACTGTCAAGTCGCTGATCGCTGCCGTTTCTCGATCCTTAGACATTCTCGACACTCAGACATCACCTTGATGGTGACTGGCGGGTTAATTTAAGACGAATCGCGATGCGAGAAGGCATCAACTCGTATCACGGACCGAAATGCTGTAACTCATCGATGCAGCTGTCAGTCTGTAGCGCTGAGGTGATAGATGGGTCCCAATGAACTGGTAAGTTCAATCGCCTCGAGGTATTGCTTACCTCTGTTTACACCCTACCATGAACTCAAGAGTTCCCATCCTCCACAGCTTTCCTTCATGCCTCCATCTACGGTGCTCAAGCGTCGTAGAGATGTGCATCGAGCCCGCCAGCGACAACGGACATCCACATCTACGGTGCTCAAGCGTCGTAGAGCAGGTTGATCCATGTGTTGCGCGGGCCTACTGACCATTCTTTAGGTACCTCTCGAGCCTCATGCCTACATCTACGGTGCTCAAGCGTCGTAGAGCTGTGCGTTGACCTCACCTTCGACCATGGAACTCCACATCTACGGTGCTTAAGCGTCGTAGAGCAGGAGCTACCATCGCTCGGACCATCCATCATGCCTACATCTACGGTGCTTAAGCGTCGTAGAGCAGGAGAATCTATGGTTCGGTCCCTACTAACCCTCCTTTTCCTCTAGGTCAATCAGCGATCAGCGAGCCATCTCAGATATTCTACGGTGCTCAAGCGTCGTAGAGCCTTGAGATCGGCTCGCTCTTCGCGGTGGACAATGGATCATGATGGTCAGCTCACATCTACGGTGCTGAAGCGTCGTAGAGCCAAGCGGGTCGTCGTGATTCACTCCCATCCCAGCCGTTGACCTATATCTACGGTGCTTAAGCGTAGTAGAGCCGGGTCGCGGATGAGACACTCACATTCACGGTGCTCAAGCGTCGTGGAGCCGAGTGTCTCCTCCGAACGCGCTACGGTGGTCCATCCAGGCCTGAGGCTTGAGTATGTCGATATCTACGGTGCTCAAGCGTCGTAGAGCTGTACATACCTCGAGCCTCTCATCAAGAATACTCTACGCACCGTCTCTACATCTACAGTGCTGAAGCGTTGTAGAGCCAGAGATGGCGTCGTTTTCCTTCCGAGGTCGTAGGATGAGATTCCTATATTCACGGTGCTCAAGCGTCGTGGAGCCGGGTTTCTTCGTCTTACGTGCGCAGAGAGGCACACTGAACGTGGAGACTAACACAAAGGTACGTTCTCCCTCCCTTCCCTTGCTTGCGTGGTGTCAGACCAAAAAATTCTCCCTTAGTGATACAACACGGAGAACACGCGGAAGGTTCCCCGTATTCAACCTCGCATTCAAGATTCAAGAATGAAGACACCCTCCGGAGGAACGACTTGAAGTAGCATCAGTCATTGTGTTCACGTCTTGCGCCATATGGGTGCGTATTTATCTCCTCCGCCGTTATCATTATTGACTAAGACGTATCTTGTACAGTATCCACCGAACGCCGAATATCTACTCTCAAATCATACCGTACGTTTCTATCTCCTCTTCATTTTCACTTGACCTACGACTGATCTCGCCCACCACGACCATCATTCAGTCGTTCAAGGAACTCACATATCAGTGAGTATGAATATCGCCCCTCGTCTTCGGTCAATTGATCCTCTTTTCCCCAAGGGTACCACGTTAGCAAGAGAGCGACTGGTATGTAGGTTAGAGTATGGCCCGTAGAGTATACCTTCGAGTCTATGGGAGTACATACATCACGATGTTAAATATCCATGGATCCCGCCCTTCCGCCAGGATCGTCGCGCACAGGGTTTTCCCTCTTAGAAACGAATGACAATATACCTAGGTAAGCTGCGCGACTCGGAACACGAAGCTCGGAGCTAGAAGACGCACCGTAAGAAGGACAAATCGAACGGACGCCTCAACGACCGTCCGACTGTGGTAAGACTGGACTTTGAGTAAACGAGTCTTGATCCTTGAGTTGACGGACATTGATGTGAGAGCGGGCTAATCATTACTCGAGCAGTTTGCAAGTTCGCCGCGAGAGTTACTTAAGGATGGTTGATTTTAGACGGGTACTACTGGTCTCCAGGGATGATCGATTCAGAGCTGAGAGATGAGAAATGAGCAAGAAGAAATGAGAAGCAAAAATTGATGACTGGGAACCGAGTATCAGGCCTTGAAGCTTGAAGACGTACCCTCGTGAGTCGTAGTAAGGTGCGAAACGCCTTTCAAATCCATCCACGCCAACTTCGGAGGAAGAATTCCCTTGATTGGACGGTTAATAAATTACCGCTGCTTCATAACAAGATTCTGAACGATTTCAGAAAGTTAGCGGCTGACATTGCGAATACATCAACGTACCAGGAGCGCTTCAACGTTCTAGATGGGCTATGAATAGGCATAGATCATCTTTGTACGCAGGGGGTTTAGTCTGACAAACAGACGAGAATTCAAGGTAAGATTGCCCACCCCAGCAAGAAGCAAGAAAACGCACCACAAGAAGCACAACCGATGCCTCAACCTGGATCCATAAGACACCCCATCGTCACCTGTGCGGAAAGCCAACTTGAGCAATGAGAACGAAGATATGAGAAATGCGAAATGAGATGTGACATACCGAGTCTCAAATCAAAAATGCTTTCCTTGATGAGGATCGAATGCCAATCCCTGATTGGAGGAAAACTTCGTGGAGCGCTCTAGAATTTTAACCAACGGATGAAAAATTAAGGCTACCTTTAAACGACAACCTACATGATGATGGGTTGTAAGCGGCTGGGAAACAAACCTAGGAAGTAGACCAGCCTACCAGAATTCTCGATGGGAGAAACGAGAAATTTTGAACTGAAAAATAACCGTGAAATGAGCCTAAACGATAAAGACGAAGTGTGATTGAAACTGAGAAATGAGGGGACGATGGCTTATCGGGACAACGAGGCTCCGAAAAGATGTACCGACTCCGGCCTTCACTAACAACGTGTGCTTGAGGATGGCTCACATTGAAGGGAGTTTTGGAGCTGTAGTACTAAGCGTGAGCATCGTGCGATAGGCGAGGGGGATGAAGATCATGCCTACGGCCCTATGGTTTGGAACTTGGAACCAATAATGCCGCAAGGGAGGCGAAGATCATCATGAGCGACAGCTCAAGTCAATGTAAAGCTAGGAGGTCAGATGACGGACGAAGGCACAAGTGCGACGAAAAAATGAATCGGAATACCAAACGTACGAATTGAGCCTTTAGAGCTTGAGGTTCAAACGTCTCAGCTGGGATAGTTATCACGACGTCCACCAGTGGTTATCTTTTAGTAACACGACAGAAACACACGTAGCTTTAAGGAGACGAGGAGCGACTACAGTGGTGATCCGTTATGTAGTTTGACTAGTTCAAGCGCTACAAACACTCTGAGAAGAACTAGAGGAACGAAAATATCAATCCAAGCTATACTCATGGCCGTGGATTGGAGAAACGCCTTACCGGGTTGAGACGATATGGAAGAGAAAGAGGGTGAGACACGAACCTCGAAACTCAACAGTCAAAGCTCAATGTCGTACCTCACATCAAACCGCCACTTCATGCTCCAATGCACCGTTGATTTCTCACTCCAGAGGGGAACTACGTGGATGAGAATCGGGTGCAGAGTGAATGGTGTCCTCCGAGACGAGGCTGAATGTGATGGATGAAACGGCTCGCAGCAAAGGTGTTCTGTCATCATGGCGGCTTGTCGGGCGGCGGTGAGAGAGAGGAGAGAGGAGCAGCGTCGCTCTTTTTAGTCCGCCGCATGACGTTGGACGTACCCATAAGAAGTCCGTTGCGAATCCACGAATGCAGCGTAAGACGACCTCTTGGTAGATCTGGGAATTTGACGTTCGTAGCCGTTTGAAAAGACGGTCGTTGGGCGTTCCGTCGTCAAATTTGAGCTGGCACCCTGATGATCTGATGATCGTGGTACATAGAGCATTGGTCCCTGTTGAGGAGATCGACCAGAGAAATGAGGAACTAAAAGCTGGAAATGAGAAATGAGAAGGTAGAAATGAGAAATGAGAAAATGGAAATGGAAATGGACATACAGTGTGAGGGTTCCCCTCAGTTTGTACCCGAAACCTCCTTCTTTCCCCCCTTTCCCCCTTTCCCCTAGATCACATGTCGTTCCTTTCCATTTCGAGTTCTCCCTTTCTACTTCCACACTTTCCAACACGTCCACCCTCTTTAGTTCTCTCTTCTCCATCTTCGCGTTTTACATACAGCTTCTCCAAACCATCCTTTTGTTACTCTCTCCCACCCAACTAGCGAATCCATCCAACACTCCCTTCCTGAGAAATCTGTGTCGTTCTCGACATGATTCTCATTTCACCTTCTTTGTTTTTCTGTTCTATGTTCGTACCGCCACCCTCTTTCCGCTACTCAAACTGCTACGTTCATACAAGTTCTTCTAGTATAAATACCACATGTGTTCTCTACAAACCACAGCAGTAGTTTGGGAATCTACGAGCTCATTTTCCCTATCTTTCCATTGTCCGAGGCCTTTCTTTCTATTTCGCTCTCATTTTCTAGCATTTTCTTTGCCGTTTCATTTGAATTTACGACTATTCGCCTTCGCCTTCGCTATCGACTTCGACTTCGACTCTCTGACCGACCGATTAACCGATTTACCGACTTCGACTATCCGATATTGACTTACCGCCGTCGACACGAGTTCGACTCTCTCTGCCTTGACTTCGCCGCCATCCACTGCTTTCGCAAGGGACGCACCACCACCCACACACCATCACCGCCACCAACACCACCACCACTCTCCGAGATCTAGAGAAGATATAGCCCACTGGTCAGCCGGAGGCGACCAACTCGCATTGCAACACCCCCCCTTTACATCACAACAGACCGAGAACCTTCAATCTTGAAATTGAACCTTTCTTGATTTATGAAGCTTGAAGCTGAAAGAAATGTCTCCCAATCAAAGCACCACTCCACCCCATAGCCCCCGCCACGGTCTCATCAGAGGAGCATTCCGAAGGCTAAAGCTTCTTGAGGGTAAGCGGCGGGAATACGATTCATATAAAGGTGAGATGGACTACCGTACCAGATGCGGTAGAGCCGTCATTTCGATGTTCTCGTCGACAGCGCTGCCTGCAGGTGTCGGTAACTCGTTGAGAGGCTACTAAGAGCACAGAAATTCATAGATCACCAGAAGTTTGCTTGGACCAGACTGCTGGCAAAGAGAGCTGAGGTGCGCAGGAGCAGCCGCGAAGTCCTTCTCCAGAGCAACCTGCTTGAAGCGCGCGTTACGGGGCCTAATCTAGTACTATGCCGTAGTGTACTATTGAGCAAGTAGATTACAAGAGCCTGGGGTCAATTTCAAGACGGTCGGTGTAGAGAAAGGAATGTAAAGGGACGATGAAGGGAACATACCTACTCTATTACCCAGAGGCCAGTCTTTGCGCCATGAGCCCACAGTGCATCCTGGAGGGGGTTTCAGTGAGCGGCGAGCTACTTTCATCGCCTTCTGAAGCGTTTTGATAAGATAGAAATCCGCGGAAACCGGTGGTCTGACTCGAATGGAGGAAGCTGGAGGTTGGTTGGAAGGCAAGGATGACGTCATCCCGTGACCCGCTTAGCGCTCATCACACATTTTCTCTTCTCGTCTTCTTTCCAACTTCTTCCCTCCGAGTCCACCAGTGCCACATCGACCAGGCTTCCTCATGAGCAAATTGCTTTCTGCACGAATACTTGCCGTTCAAAAACTTGATGCAACACCAAAGTCGACCGCAAAGCCTCGCCCCACGCTCGGATGAAAATATTCCGCCACCGCTGCATCGCGCTGCCATCGAAAACATGGCGTAAAGAGAGAGGGTCTTTTCGACATTCAAGAAGGGAGCGTCTCTAGCTGCGGGAACAGCGATTTGGGACAAGAAATCTGAGTGCGTCGCGAGTTTTGTTTCAGTTTTTATCCGTTGTCCTGACGTAGAGTCAGCTAGGACTTTCGTGCCAACATCGCCAATAATACGCCCATGGATTATGCGTCCTTCGTATCATGCTCCGTCATCGCGTCACTCATGATGGTACTCTGCTCGCGCTTTGCACCCTCCAGTACGCTCAAAAACCTTGGATGAAGCCTCGGGTATGGTCGACGTACTGTCATCGAAAACCTGGCGTCTTGAGCGTCATCATTCATTGAAAGTCATTGAGCAAGAGGATTTCGTCGCAGGAACAGCGACAGAAAGGACGATGTCGTGAGTGCACTTTTGAATTCGTGTTCGAACATTTACCCATCGCCTTGCCCCAGGCTCCGGTCTACCAACGCTGCCGATAATGGGCTCCGAGCCTCCATCGGCATTCATTCGCCCTGATGGTATCGCTTGGATCCCTCCACCGATGTCGAAAACATGGAATGGAGCAGGTTCGTCTGCCCTCCTCACCTACCACATACCACGTCTCATCACCTTCTAGCTCTTCCTCGTATCCCCCTGTGTGCAACTATCAACATGCTAATGCCAACGCCAACGCCAACAAGACCCTCCCCGCTCGATTATGCACGCAAATACCACCCCGAAAAGCAGGAGCGAATACGCGGACCCGATCTTCCAATTGACTGTGTTTGACCGGCAGGCGGAGGAAGGGCCAATCTGTTGATCCTTGCCCTCGACCCTTCATTGCTCTCAGCATCGGGTACGTTTCCTCTGCGATTCCATCCCCCTCTCCGTGCACTTAGAAGCCCTCTTCTAGCCTCTTCACAGGCACCGCAACATCGCTTGGACTGAGGAATGACTCACAGCGCCCCTCGAATTCATGGTTCGTCCTTTTCCTTTACGTTCCCTCTGCTCCCATTCTGCTGCTTGCGGCCGCATCGGTCTTTTTTCCTACTGCCTTGCCCGTCGTGCTGATGACCCCTTGTTCCCTTCCCCACAGGAATAATCAATAGTATCATGCCTCTCCACTGAGGTTTTCACGCCCGCGTACCATCGCTACCGGCGCTACAACCGTCGTTTACCACCTGCGCAGCGCTACTGTCGCCGTTATTGCTCCTGCTGGGATGGTCTACTGGGATACGCTCGGGATACGCTTAGGAGGCTTTATGCGCTATTGGTCTAGTGTCCGTGGTGAGGGTACGTTCTTTTTGCCCCGTCAATGCCCTCTTTCCCTTACCGTTCTTTTCTGCAGTTCCACTCCATCATCAAGCACTCCATCGCTACCGAGTTGAACGTCAACGCCAACTTCAATATCCAGGTCACCAGCAGCCTGCCATGTATGCGCTCTCTTCCATCAGATGGCTGGCGGTGGTGCCACGCTGACCTTATTGTCATTGAGGTGCGTTACCTCTACCCACTGTGGTCTGTCTCGTCCTTGTGTATCCCAGCTCATGCTCTCACTCTGCAGGACGGTCTTATCTGCCGACCTCAATCGTCGCGCGTGGATCATTGGGAATATGGACGCAGCTTGTTCCTCTCGTAAGACGGTCGGTGCCGTCAAGGTAGCAACCATGAAAAGTGCTGTTGCTGGGGTGTGTCTGCCTCTTATTCCCCCATACCTTCTTGCTGACTTGCTTGCCCCAGGATGCTGCTATTGCCACCGACTTCCGATTTCGATGAGGTCTCGTGGTATCCATAAAGAAATCGTTCGTCAGTCGACCACGGTATCGGCATCATTGTACGTACGGTCGTTTCGCATCTTGTTGGAGCCGGCGTTGAACGTTGACACTCCACCGTACTTAGTTCTCCGCCCTTGAACAGAGGGTGTATCGGCGGTCAGAGGATCATTGGTTATTGAACAACCTCCGGCTTTCATTTCTTCGTTCTCGTTTTCCCCGTGTCTTTCGTTTCCTAGTCCTTGCAGTAAAATTGGATGTTTCTGCGAGCGGATGGAGTTTGCAGAGCCGTTTGATGAGACGCAGACGTGCTGCTTCTGGCTGCTTCATTCACTGTTATCCTTTCTCGTTCCTTGACGGGTTTTTATTTCTCGGCTCGAGGTTCTCCTTGCTCGTTTCTTGCGGGAAACATGTATCTTGGGTCGGTTTGTCTCCATTGTGGTTGTAGTTATTGCTGCTCTTTGCCGCCCTCGGTACCGTTTGATGTAATTGTAGATATACTCTAGAGTACCTTCCGCTGCTTCAGAACATTATTCTACATGATTACAGAAAGTGAGCGGCTACAATTGTCATTGTTAAGAAGCACATCAACGTACCAGGAGCGCTTCAACGTTCTCGATGGGTTTTGTATGAATAAGCGTAGGTCATTGTGCACAGAGAGTGGAGGCTGAGAAACAAACGAGAAATCGAGGTGAGAGCCACCACTTGGAACGCCAAGAAAGAAGAAAGAGAACGCACCGTAAGGAAGACAACCATCGTCTCATCCATATCATATCCCCATCACCTGTGGGGAAGGCCAACTTGAGCAATGAGAATGAAGATATGAGAAATGTGAAACAGATGTGACATACCAAGTCTGAAATTAAAACCCTTTCCTTCACCCAGATCGAACACCACCCACCGCCACCTGGCTGGAGGCAAACTTCGCAAAGCGCTCCAGAATTCTAACCAACGGATGGAAAATTAACGCTACCTTTCAACAACAACCTATATGATGATGGGTTATCGGCGACCGGGAAGCGATTCTAGGAAGTAGACCAGCCTACCAAAATTCTTGATGGGAGCGGACATGGAACCATACCGAAAGCATTGAGTACTGTGATATTACGGAATGAGTGAGTGAGTCTAGACGGCGGGAGGGTGATTAACAGTACATACAGATGAAGACATAGCCTGAAGCTTGAGCGAAGACTCGAGTACATGAAGGCTGAGGTCAAGTACAGGCCGCTCGTATTCTACATCTGTTAAGGTAAGAAAACGTTCAGCATCTGACCACCCAAATACAAGCGACAAACGAAGCACAAGCCGCAAGGATGGCAGGCTTCAACCCCAAAGATATACCGAGAACTGCGAAATGAGTAACGACTCACGAGAAGGACGACGTGTGATTGAAACTGAGAAACTGGGAAATGAGGGGACGGGAGCTCATCAGGACAACGAGGCTCCGAAAAGATGTACCTCGCTCTATCGACTCCTGCCTTCACTACCAACGTGTGCTTGAGGATGGCTCGCATTGAAGGGAGTTTCGGAGCTGTAGCACTAAATGTGAGCATCGTGTGATAGCCGAGGGGGATGAAGACCATGCCTACGGCCCTATGGTTTGGAACTTGGAACCAATGCCGCAGAGAACGCGAAGATCATCATGAGGGACAGATGACGGACGAAGGCACAAGTGCGACGAAAAAATGATTCGGAATAATAAACGTACAAATTGAGCCTTGAGCTTGAGATTCAAACGTCTCAGTTGTGATGACTATCATGACGTTCATAGTGGTTATCTTTAAGTAACACCTTCGAAACACACGCAGCTTTAAGGAGACGAGAAGCGACTACAGTGGCGATTCGTTATGTAGTTTGACACTAGCTAGCTTGAAACGTTTCAAGCGCTACAAACACTCTGAGAAGAACTAGCGGAACGAAAATATCAACATCAGCTATACTGATGGCCATGGATTGGGGAAAGACTTTACCGGGTTGAGAATGGTGCAAAAAGACCCAGAAACACAAGCAGTCGGACCAGTCCAGCCGATACCTTAGAGTATACGAAGATTGTCAATGTGCCGAGGAGGTTAGTTAGAGACTTCGGACGTACCTCCACATTGACCGAACTAAACGTCGACATTTCGAAGTAAGCAATGTTACGGTAGTTGACATGACGAGTAGAGCTAACCTTAGGAGCGCGCGTGCCTGATGGGACGGGAGCAGAATCACTGGGGCTGGGACTGGGACTAGGGGAGCCGCCGCAGGTGAGTCCCTTATAGGTATAGGTGTACTTGAAGACATTCCCGGTACTATGAAACACAGTCTCGTTAGTAGCAAATCACTCGAAAAGGCGGAAATCCTGAGCGCTCACCAGGTGTAATGTGCAACACAAGGGGAGCTAAAGTCGACGGTGAACCAAAGATCTAAGTCAATGTCAGACGACGCTGAAACATCGAGAGGCTCGTCGATCTAAATTGAAGAGCCGTTAGACGTTTTTGCTATCCGGAAAAAACGATAGTTTACTCACCAGAACGCCGTTGGGGATGCCAAAGTCCTTGAACTGAACGGCGACGGTATTCCCATTCCCAACGTACGGTCCAAAGGACACGCTTCCAGATTTCCCGGTGTTGGGATCCTTCCAGTTACCCTTCTGGCGCACGAGGAGTAGGCAGCGAATTTCGAGAACGCTGCCTGAGATGGTCTGTTCACGGAAAAAATGGTCGTTGAGTAACTTGTCCTGAAAATCAAGCATAACGAAAAAACCTACTCCGGCACTGGTCGAATTATCGATGAGCGCACCCGACGCAAGGCCAGTGAGTTCCAAGGTGCTGCTTGAGGTGAAGTTAGAGCCTACGTTGCTCTGAGCTCGAGCAAGGAGCGCGAATAGCGCGAAGGCGGTGAATTTGACGAGGAAGTTGAAGTTCATGTTCATCGTTGCTCTCAAAATGAGCTGAGAATTGAGAGAGAGCTGAGAGCAGGGTGTGGGCGACAGGTCAGAAGAGATTCTGATGAAGTCTACCACCGTTCAGTAGAGGCTTTTTATACGCAGGATACATAGAGTTGAGAGAAATCGTCCTAACAGTAGGTAAGTCAGAGCTCATGAGACCGTTCAAGGGGGAAAGGACTGACAGAGGGGCAGAGAATTGAATGCAAGAAGGAACGGAAGCTCGCAAGAATACATTTCGCAGGCGTTGCGTGAAGATTTGACCGTTCAAACTGGGATAGCAGAGTGTAGTTCCTGTCGCTCGGTTGACGGAGACGTTTGGTGTTTCGGAAGATTCTCCTGGTCATGACGCGGTTGAAAAAACGCGAAAAAAGATGAAACAAGCTGCGTGGGTACTCACTAGCATTTTTCGCCTACTACAAGGACGATGTCCAGGTCAATGAGTCTCCTTTTACACTGACAACGACACAATACTCCGTGATCGAGGTCATCGGACAGAAGCAGCTGCAGATGGGCGAATCGTCTTGGGTAGAACCTAGCCGTAGTCGTGTGTATGGGGCGCATACTGTAAAA